>NSDO01000440.1:28841-44088 GCA_002286825.1 Lagenidium giganteum
ACACACGACCGGCGGCCAGGTCAGCCAAGCTCACCGTCGGTCACAGAACATGTGGGCTGGAGTATGGTCAAGTGCAATACTCCAGCCAGCATCGTTTGTCATGACAGCCTGGGTTGGCAATGCCACACGTCACACAAACATGCCAAAGCCTCTTGGTGATAGTAAGTGCAATCGACCATACAAAACATAGGAGGATGTGTAACAGCTTGGGAACACCGACGGATGGCGCGCGTCTGCGGCGTGCATGAGGCATACACAAACGCATACAAACGACCACATGGCGGATTTTTCTGACGATGAGGACCGTCGACTGGTGCCGTTGGTGCGGGCGCTTGAAGCGGACGGAGTGGCAAGCATTCAGTGGAAGGAARTTGCGCGACGACTAAAGGTGAAGCACAAAACACCAGAACAACTGTGTATGCGCATCAAGAACCTAAAGCAGCGCTTTGGAAAAGAAGTTGCGTGATTTCCATCTTGGTTCTTCGTGAAGCCGGCGCCCAAACCGCGCTACAGGAAGCGGCACTCTTCAGACGCAACGCGCGTGACGTTGATGACATCAACATTTTCAACAGATAGCACGTCAGCCACAAGTCAGCAGCAGTCAGTGTCGTCTCAAGTTCACTCTGGTGTTAGTCCACAGCCATTAGTCGGGTCAACACGTCCCGCCCAGGCCCCTTCAATAGCAGAGCAGGGCGATGAGCTGATTGAGCTGTTCCAAGAACCGGAGAGTGACGATGACGATGTTGCCACGACAATGAAATCGATTGCCAACGTCATCGCGGACTTGTACGAGCCGCCACCCTTGTCGGCGCCGGAGAACAAAACGCTGCGTAAAAGAAAGAAGGCGATCGCGAGCGCACAAAATCCTGAAGACCATGCACCGAGCTACATCGCTGGTTTATCTCACGCGACTGTGTGGGAAATGTTCAAGGCCGTGACGAAGGCGGATATTCGGCAACCAAGCGGAAAGACTGACAAGAACGCAGGGGCGTTGACGGCAAGCAGCACGACGAATTGATTCCAGTTGTCGGTTTTATGGATACGGACGTGTTTGTTGACATTGGGGCTGGCATTGGAAACGTGGTGGCACAGTTTGCCCTCGAGACGGTTGCCAGGGCTGCCATCGGCATCGAGAAGCGCGCAGATCTTGTTCAGCACGGACTGTCATCAATCAAGCGCTTTTGAGACAACCACGTGCGGCTTTACCAAGCGCGGCTGATCCAAGCTGACGTATCGGACGTTGACGTTAGCCGTCACCCAGACTTGCACGATACGAGTGTGCTTTTCTGCCACAACACGCTGGTTAGTCCACAAAGCCAGCTAGCCGTTGAACGCGTCTGTTGTCGATTACGCGGCTWGCGCATCGTGATTCTTCAGCAACTATTCTGCCGTCGCCATCGCTCAAGCTGCCAGCGAGAATTCTGCTTGCTCTTTCATCCACGGCCAACTCCCCGCGTTCTATCTGTAACATTTACTACGTCGCCATGGCATTTTATCTTGTATGACCGCCGCCGCTGACATAATTCACCTTTATTTTCACGCAAAACATTCCCATCTCCTGTGCTGTTCTTGTTGGCCGCACACGTCATTTGGAGCGCTCGCGTCACAGATCCAGAATCGTTAATTCCCATAAATATTGGAAGGAGTTTACTGAGTGTAAAATTTTAAAAGTATGCGTGAGTTCGTAGGCGTAAATCTGAGGTGCGCTGGCAGTAATTTGCTGGGAAAATATATCTGAGCCTTGATATGAACAAATAGGATTGGTCAAGCTTATCATGGAAAATCGTCGATAAGAATTCAAGGTTTTTTCTTATCGACGATTTTCCACGTTAAGGCGCTTGGTGGGTTATACCACGAAATGGTGAAGCCTGGGCTCGTGCGGAAGTTGGCGCACCTGTGGCATGGACCATATGCCATCGAAGAACGTGTCAGTGAAGTGGTTTATCGGTTGAAGATTGATCAGCGGAACACCAGAGTATTTCCAATGGTGCACATTTCAAGGCTTAAGTCTTATGTGTCTCGGATCCGACGCCCGGTTGGGAGGGTGCCAGTGGAAGGCACATTGGCATTTGATCAGGCGTTGTTGCCGGACGATTCGTGGCTGGACGAAGATGTCGAGGCAGATGAGTATGATGCGGAAGAGATCATGGATTGTCGTTACATGCCGCGTGTGAGGAATGGACGACGTCAACGAGAATATTTGGTCAAATGGGTCGGCTATGAAGAACAGTCATGGGTGGCAGAAGAGGATCTGTCATGTACCGCATTGTTGTACGAGTTTGATGCGCGACGTGCATGGGAGAACCGACGGGAAGCCGCCCAAGATGCAGATGAAAGTGACGTAGAGTCGGATGAGGAAGAGCTGTCTCACCAGCGCGGTGAGAGTCCAAGTTATTCGACCACGGGGTCGATTATGTAACACCGGCGGAGCGGTCGGTGGTCATCACTTGGGTGGAGGTCGATTGTGTACCGAGCACGGTGGGTGCCACCAAGCGCTGGTGCGGAGGTCGATTGTGTAACAGGCCTGGGTGGTGGCATCAGTCACTCAAGGCGAGGTCGATTGTGTACCAGGCTTGGGTGGTGGCATCAGTCACTCGAGGCGAGGTCGATTGTGTACCAGGCTTGGGTGGTGGCATCAGTCNAGGCGAGGTCGATTGTGTACCAGGCTTGGGTGGTGGCATCAGTCACTCGAGGCGAGGTCGATTGTGTACCAGGCTTGGGTGGTGGCATCAGTCACCCGAGGCGAGGTCGATTGTGTACCAGACGTCGGCAGGTGACACCAGTCGTCTGGGGCGAAGGTCGATTGTGTACCGGGTTCGGAGATGAGTTGCACTCAAGAAGATGATGGAATCAGGAAGGAGAACGGAAGATGGTACAAGAGCAATACGGAAGACGCCACATTGGGAAAGAACCAGGCGTTGCAATACGATAATACGACGACAGTGGTTGCAAAACCAGCGCGAAATGTGAGAGCGCATTGAAGCAGACCTTGGAGGCAAACCACCATGCGGGCCCGAGTTGGTTGCATGTGTAAAGGTGCGGGCCCGCGTTGGCTGCGCAACATTCGTCAGGATGCATACTGCGAGTGAAAAGACAAGTCTCAATCACCAAGCGACCGTTTGCGTACGTGGTTGAGCCGGAGGCGTAGGGCTATGGTGCCTCTGAGACGCTCTTGGACAGCAAGTCATGAAGCTGGACAAGAAGCACGACAGCTGGAAGCGGTCACGGGCGCAAGAAGCTCGTGGCATGTCTCGCTGGAAAATGAGAGAGCAATGAAACCTTGAGATGAAACGTCGTCAAGGTCGAGGAGAAAATGAGGTTGAAGAACGAGGAGAAATAAGGGGCGATGGGACCACGACATGAGGTTTTAACCCAAACACATATGGGGTGGAACGATGACGTTCGTCGCATCGCACACAACCACATCGACCAACGACGGTGCAGACACCAGAGGTCGATTGTGTAACAAGGCAAAAGGCTCGAATGTAAGGCTGGGTGGAACGGTGAAGGAATCTGGGACGCCAGAGGACATCGAAGGGACATCATGAGACGGAATCTGGGACACCAGAGGAGGTCGATTGTGTAACACAGCCAAGTCGAGCCAACAGAAACGATGGAAGAGAAGACAAGCGATGGGCCATCAAACAACGGACAAAAGTGGAAAAGAAAGAAATAAGGACAGTCACTGAGATGGTCAGACGGATAGTGACAGAAGAGTGGTTGCCTGTGAGCGACGTGAAGCAGAAGCAAAAGGATCGAAGGAGCAAGGATTTGCTGGACGAAGACACGATGACGAAGGCACCAGGCAAGAAGAAAGCACGCACCAACCCACCCACGAGCAGGGTGACTCAAAGCTGATCAACGAAAAGCGTCGAGGAAGCGAGCCATGAAGCCGCCACTACCACGCAGCCCACGAAATGGGACAAATGGCCGGAGGACCAGTCGAAGACGTGGGTGAAGCGGCATGCTGCGGGCACGCGCAAGGGGCGCAAGCTCGATGACATGGTGGCCAAATTCAAGATAATGTGTGAGAAGAAAGGATGGATGGAGCGGTCGAAGATGGCGTGCCAACACAAGCTACGACAGGTCAAAGGCATCAACACGGCTCTCCGATGGAAACAGCATTCGCACGAAGCCTCCAGAGACAGCAAAAGACGCGTAAGGAAGTGGCTGTAGCATACAACGAGCGTGCAGCACAGGAGGATTGCGCCAGCGTCAACCACAAGCCATTGCGGCGCATTTGCGACGGACGGCGGAGTTGGACGAGCAACAAGCGCGTCAAGCAGATCCGGTGGATGCTACGACGACGACGACAAAGATCTCTCGCGTGTGGGCACCGGAAGAAGATGAAGTGTTGCGAGGATGGAGAACCCTGTCCAGAACGCAAATCATGGAGAAGCAGAAGGGTTATCAGAAGTTGATGCACGATGCGGGTGTACAGGCGCCGTTCAGGTCGCTGCAAGCGTTGACGCATCGAGTTCGCATATTGTGATTGGGTCGCGTGTCGATTGCCAAGCCAAAGCGCCTGCGTGTGTGGGGTGCCACAGAAGACCAAATGTTGCAAAGAGCTGTCCACGATCACAAGACGCTGTCGATAGCCATTGAGGTTGTGGTGAAAAAGGTCATCCGTGTATTTTGTCACGGCACGGTGGCGTAACCTTATGCGCAGAATGGGTGAGAACGCACCGCAGGTGGTGGATGACTCGCCGGAAGTCGACAAGGACGAAGAGCGAGATCTGCGTAGAAATCATCTTGAAGTGTGGGATGAAGTTGCACCGCGACGCACTGCGCGCATTTAAGCACGGCGGGCCAAGCAAACAAACGCCAAACCGGTGGCCAGTGAAGGAGATGCAGAGGAGCCAGAATCGGCACCAAGAAGCGAGCATGAAGGCGAAACCAGTGCCTCAGTAGAGAACGACGGCCATGAGCAAGAAGACAACAGCAGTGTAACCATTGTGGAACCAGCCGGGGACGGGTCGGTGGAAGTCGGCGTAGATGTTGAACAAGTGGCTTCGGTCGAGGATCAGTCTGCCGAACAGCGTCAATGGTTCAGTAGTGATGGAGAAGTGGACGCGGTGTCGTTGGGCGCTGAACGGCCAGAAGCCACCAAGGAGACGACCCAGTCAACACTGAAAAGGAAGTTTGACGGCGATGACTCTGACATCGAACACGAGATGGTCGAAAAACCGGAGACGACCCCATTTGATGTCGTGGAACCAGACTCGTCAGAAACCGAAGCGTCTCCCATACAAGCCGACAAGGAGACCACGACGAATGTATCGATTGAGGCAGCCGATGGTAGAGCTGTGAGCGATGAGTGTGGACCAGTTGGAAGCCAAGATGATCAAGTGCGTCAACCCACAGCTGAGGGCGAAGATGAAGTCGTAGTTCCAATGGTTGCACCAGATGCCTCGATGGCCTCAACCAGCCCGGTGGGGGCGGTCGAATGTGTCACACCCATGGTGGCCTCAGCCAACTCGCTGGGAGAGGTTGATTGTGTAACGCAGGGAGACGACGCCAATCCAGTAGGAGAGGTCGATTGTGTAACACAGGAAGCAGAAGCACTGATGGCAAAATGCGACCTGGACAAGGAAGCCACCGGAGCAAACCCAGATGCGGCGATGACCGACGAGCAGCCAACATCGCACTCAGAGATGTCGTCGCTAATGGACATTGACGAGCCGGAAGACGAGCCAGTCGCGCTTGATGGGGTGGAGACGGTTCAGTGTGAGGAATTGCGGGCAGCGGCCAGRCATCCAAGGACAGAGACGGGTGTGGCCGCCGGACAGCTAAGCATGGAAGCGAAGGTGGGGTACAGGTGCAACTCTTGGAAGACGGCGAAGTGGCCAAGGTTGATGACCCMATGCCTCAAGCGTGGCGGGGGCGCCACCAGTGTGATTGAGGATCGAGCTGATCAAGTCAAAGMGATGCTGGATCAAGTCAAGGACCGGTTAGCCATGTGCGCCGCCGGCAAGCGCAATGCAGATCAATATCAGCAGGACGTGCGTAAAGAAGCGAGCAAAAAGGAACAGGCGGCATCAAGCAGTGCTGACAACACACCGGTTGCAATCATGACGCCACCTACAGAACCTGAAGTGACTGATGAAGTGCGTCAAGCACAAGAACAGAAGGAGTATCAGGAAGCCATGAACAAATATCGGCTCCGGTATTACAGTCCATCACGGAGGCAGGTTATCTACCTGTGGCCGCCGAATACGGGTTGGTTGGCGTATCCAAACCTACCGAAGTATCTCAAGCTTCGGGAGTACATGGAAGAGTTGGCGAATATCAAATCAAGACGGCTGATTGACAATGGCGGAGAACCACGCCGTCGAGAGCGTGCGCATCTAGTGAACATCCAATGAGCAGTATTGCGAGAGGTGTGCARATCACAAGAAGTATGGTCCGTGTTCCTCCGAGAGTTGTGGCGCWCAGWGGATAGGGACCCAGCCAAGAATGAGTACGGGTGCCGAGACGAAATGTGTGCCATGATGTATGACGTGCTCACACCGGGCTATTATCACAAGAGCAAGTGTCGTCATTGGGAATTCTTTACAAAGAAGACTGTGCATTTGGACGACTTCCAAGACGTGAGGGATTATCGACTAGCGTTGGCGTTATCTTGTGTGCTGGAAATGCATTACGCCACCGAAGATCCAGCTTTGCTTGAACACTCCGCAACGATTCCCATTGATGTTGGGCCGTACGGCACGTTGGATGAGTGCTTTGATGGTTGGAAGCTGASAGCCACCGGGAAGAGATTCAAGGTACATGACTACGCCAAGATTGCGTTGCCGGGAGCTACGGGAATTGTAGTATCTTCGGCACGGTCGATACATTTTGACACCAAAGGAGATATGCGGCCCTGGATGTTCGGAACGCTGCAAGGGTCTGGTGATCGTCGAAGGGAAACGTATCGGGCAGTATTGGTGCGGTACGACGTTTGGCKGTTGATCACCAACATGCCAGTAGAARMAGTGGAAGCTTTGGTGGACGATTTGGMGTTCCTGTGTGAGACCAGCATCCTCAACKGCATGCGCCGCGATCGAACACACAGGAGGATATCCAATGATGGRTCTTATGGCTGAACGATCTGCGGTACGAACATCACATGACGATTCTGTGACGGATGCMGTCCACAMGAGCAAGTTGGTGGAGCGATATCATGAAGAATTGGATTGTCAACAGTTCACAGCTCATTTATCTGTGGCGATGGAACAAGGAATTGCACTGCAGCGAGGACCATTTGGTTGTGGCAAGACTACAACGCTTAGTCGAATCGTGAACACTTGCTTCCAAGKCCATCCAACCGCTCGCATTGCTATTGTCTCCGAGACAAATGCTGCYATTGATGAAATGTTGGTCCGGTTGCTGCAASAAGGCGTAGTGCCGCGAGATCRGTTGCTGCGTTTGGGTGACTGCTCTGTTGMGATGAAGGAGCACCGAAGCTGTTATCTTCGGATCAAGCAAGACWCCATTCGTGCCAAGTATGCAAACKCCAACAAGAACCGGAAGGATATGCCGTCCGAGTTAAATGCGGTAACTGGTGAAGWGTTACGAACTGCACGAGTGATTGTATCTACGCTGTCACAGCTGGGCCGTCCGGAATACAGGTACGTGGGGTTACACATTGTGATCAACGACGAGGGAGCTCAAACACCCGAAGCCACGCTTGTTCAAGCCATTCGGAAGKAAACACACACGGTGGTGATGGCTGGCGATGAGCACCCACTTCAAGGATTTTTAAGCTTGCCAGAAGAATGCCGTGAAAGCTTTGATGGTGAGCGACGTCACAAGCTGACCTGGTCATTGATGCATTCAGTACCGTACAGGGAACGATGCCGAAGGAACCCTGGAGTGACGATTAAAGGCCAGCGTCGATGTCATCCGCTAATCTCGAAGTGGCTGCAAGTCTTCTGTGAGTATCCTTTGCAGCATTTGGCGAAGCCGTCTTCCGACTACCTGGCTGATGTGCGTTTGCCAGACCGTGGGCCTTGTGGGGGGGGGGACGCACGTGCGCTTTGGATCGATCCGCAGAATGATGTGAGAGATGACCCAAGGTGTCCGCGCCGTATTGAAGACAATAATCCGCTAGCCAACATTGTGGAAGTGGCAATCGTTATTGATTTGGTGCTACAAATCAGCCGTATGCTGCGCACCCAAGTTCCAACAAGCAAGAAGTCTCTGTTCATCATCGCTCCGTACCAGCGACAATGTGCGCTTCTCTGTCGCTATCTGGCTGCGATTCAAGCGTATCACGCGGCGTATCTGGATGTCACCGTGCACTTTGTTGGCCTGACGTCTGATAGTTGCCAAGCCAAGGAAGCCGACATCACGATCCTGTTGATGGTTCGCAATCGAACGATGGGCTTCCTTGTCGATGGTTCTCAATCGAACGATGGGCTTCCTTCAAGAGAACTCAGCGCGGTCGCTTGTGAGTTTGTCGCGAGAGCGCGATTACCTGTTTGTGATCGCCAATAGCAATGTAAACCAATCCCATCCCAATGCCAATTCAGTTTTCAACCCTTGGATCGCGCGCAAAGATTCGAAGGGGCCACCTTCCTTTCCGATCGGCGAGCCTTTAGGAATCGCGAGATCAAGCAAGAAGCACTCGGATCTATGCAAATATACAGCACGCAGCGGATCCCCTATCGAATAGATCCACCAATGCACACTACACACGCACAGATCACTCCCTGCTTACCGTCCCTTGCCACAACCTTGGTTGCTGCGGGCTTGATCACAACGCGTGGAGTGCTCAGGGGCAGATCGAACTGCAGAACACTTGTGTCTGTGAAAGGGAAACTCGGACTGATATTAGGACATACGCTCCTGCCACTGTAAACTGCCTAAGATCTATGTGGCGCAGATGCCGCTGCCATTGAGTGGCCACGCTGCGCCGACTCTTCCATATCACCGGTCTTTCTGATCCAACGGTGGACCTTGGTCGATCTATGCTAAGTACGAAGATCTTGATGATGGAGTGGACCACTCATCTTAGATCCAAGCCACTTGGATCGGGATCCGCAGATCTGGATCTGAAGCACGAATCTGGATCTCGGATCTGGATCTCAGATCTGGATCTGAAGCATCCCCCAGACTTGCAGCGTGATCTGGGGACTCTTGTTCACGCTCTTCTTCTTTCTCTTCGAGCTGATCGCTCACGGCTAATCCCGCAACGCGTGAGTCGATCTCTTCCAGTGGGGATCCCTCCTCCACTTCTGCGCGCTCAGGATCCTCAGATCCGGGCATACGCACCATTTGTGGTGTAGCGMYTCGGATCGGGYCTACGACACGCAAACAATAGGTTGAGACGGATATCTTCACTTGACCCTCGCGATGGCAACATCTCGTTCTTCCSGTATGGCATTGACGGCGGCTTCAGKGAGGGTTTTGACACTCTGCTTGGCTTTAGGCGCGGGGGTGTACACCGCATTCTTGACGATCTCGTACCGCACTGGACCCGTCTGCATGCCCTTGGAACAAAACACACTAATCGACTCCTCCCACTCGTACTCCTCAGCAAAGATGAGATTCGTCACGTAGCTGGCGTCTTGCAACAATTGTTCAAATGGCACCTGCTTCAACAGTTCAAAATCACCTCGACGGACCATCACATAGCCCATGGACCTGACCAGTTGCTCTATTAAGACAACCAGCTCGTGAATAGTCTTCAATGGCACCTTGTTCAACGTATCCCGATCAAGGACGCGGATGTTCGTGTTCGCCCAGGAGCCCTTCTGGATATGGTACGAGGCAAACCATGCGTTCTCATTGCTGGCATGWTTAAGAACCAACGAGATGAGATCATCACGGTAGCCCAAGCTTCCACCAACTTGTACGTGCGGTCTTGTGCCATTCTTGGGACCTTCTGCTGGACGTTCATTGTGTGTGTCTCTTCCAGTTCTCCTAATCMCTGMCGWTTGGAACGTTCAAAGCAAGATGCGGGCATACGCACCAGTTGTCGTAGAGCCCCTGAACTTTTTGATCTTCGACGGCGTATGTGCAAGCAAAAAACACCGACGATGTACGAGCGTCTTGACGACAAACAATTCTTTGATCTTGACTTCCTCGGCACTTTGAATCTTGACTAAGTGGAATCTCCAAGCGGCCGATGTWGCCCCTGACTTCACTTACAGGGCAGCTCCCAGGGAGCAGAAGAATAGGTCCAATATACTCGGTGAGGCTTACACAAGGGCTCTCCGTCAGTCTGTGGTCTTGKGTTTGTTKCAGGCTTCTGTGAGGTCTTGAGGGGACGCGCCTCCTCGAGTCTTGAGTACTTGTAGGAAAATTAATACTGGCAAGATCGCAATGCAMTAGCAACCAAACCACTAACGACTTTTCGGCCGGTCACTAAAGCACTCCAAACGGCTCCTAGATCCGTAAATATGCAATCCTAGGCCAAAAAACCACCACCTTTTTACCGTAACCCTTGTCATAACCACCAAATGGCCTCCCCGGTAACCCATGTCATAAGGGCCTGTTCGGGCTCATTGATCGAGCTCCTGACAAAAMGAGGTGATGAAGGAGATGCACATCACCATGGCCGGGAAAGAGAATCCCCCTCCCGCGCTGTGGAGCTCAAAACATCAGCACTACWCATTGAGAGATCGGAAGAGAGGAAGGCCATTGCAAGCGCGTCGTTGAGGCATTCCAAGGACATGTCATCTCCTTCGGCATCCAAGGGTAGCAAGCTGCSGTGGACAGMCGAGATGGTAACAGTGTTGCTCGAAGTGCGAGTTGGGACCATGTCCAACCAGTTTCGACGCAACAACTCATCCGCCCAGCTGCAAGAGCTATGGCGTAAGGTTGCGCTAAAAATGAATCTGATCCTTGACAGCTCGCCGCCACTTGAAGTCTTGCAAATCAAAACCAAATTCCAGGCGCKGCGAGCAGAGTATAACTCCATCAAGGGCGAGCAAGGAAAAACCGGCAACGAGACAAACAAGCCGATCGTCTTCCCATCGTATTGGRATAGTCTCCTCCAGCACTTTGGTTCGATGAGCGGTCTTGGCCAGACCGACTATGGACAATCAACAATCGACGTGGACATGGTATGTTCTCCGAAGGCAAGCGACTCGCAGAAGCGAGCAATGAGCGCAGATGATGCGAATGCTCGGCCACGAAAGAAGAGTGCAGTCGAGAAAGGATTGCATGATCTTGGGCACGYGCTTGCCGAAGGACATATTAGCGCTGCAAGAATTAAATCGGAAGCCGCGGCACCTGAACAACYGAACGCGCGAATTGACGAGCKCCACATGCAGCAAATGAATGGGCATCGCGAGCTCATGGACTCACTGTCAGAGATGACCCAAGTTAATCGCGCGATACTGCAGTTCCTAGCTCAAAACCACGGCCACAACTAATTCATGCAAGGCTGCAAGAAGCACGATGCTGCGTTTTATTCGCTATACCGAGAATAAATGTAAGATCGGACTTGGTCTCTGGCCAACTGGGCTTCATGACCTCCGACTTTCTCCGACTCAATTGCGGTTGCATTCTCATCTTCAGAATCCATCRAGTCGTCCTCGATCTCTTGCTGCGCATTGAACTCGACAAACCAATTGTGCACAACAAACTCTGCTTCGATCACATGTGCCATATCCTCTGGTGTCTTCTGTGACAGTGGTGTTTTGAACACTCTGAACACGTTCTTCATCCGCATAAATGCTTGTTCGACGRCAATACGGGTTCGGCTATGCGATCTTCTGGTCTCATGTCCTCTCCGATTGGATATGGGGTGAGAAGATGGCGAAAGAGCTGGTACCCAGCATCGCCAACGAAAAMGCAGCCCTTCGGAATTTGCTTATGCACGTGTTGACCAAAGCTGGACATGTTAAATACGGCCTTGTCGTTGGWCGRCCCAGAGCGTATTGAATACGCCATGAAGCGTTGATTATGGTCCACCACGGCTTTGAAAACCTTTGCRGCAATACCAACCTTCCCAATCCGCAAAGCGAGGAACTTCAATCAGAGTGCAGTCGATGGCACCACATACAATGRGACTCCTGCAATGTCCTCGAAGCCTTCAAGAATTGCCTGTCACTCGGTTGACGTCTGCGGTAGGCGCACGCACTGCAATAGGAATCCAAGTCGGATAACCTTGATGACCTGTTGCATGGCTTCCCATGCTGTCGTCTTCGMCATCCCGGAGATTGCCGCAGATTGATCGATCCCTGCTTCAAGATTGAGATAGTGCATGCACACAGCTAAGCGGKCATACGTATCGAAGCTGCATCGGATGTGACAGTCGCCAAGAACCCGCGTCCATTACGCGTCAACGCGCTTGTGGATGACCTCGAAGACAGACCTTGGGCAGCGCAAATGCCGGCTGTACCAGTCGTTATGCTTGTCACTGAAGCGTATCGATSTCCACGGGCAGTGTCCTGTCGTAAAGTGCTTTCGRGGTGGACTGGGGCATGCGCGCATATCGCGCAGCGCCATCGAAACTGCACCAACAACAGCCGACACGATGATCTCATTTGTCAGTGTCWTGGCCGCAGCAGACACCTCGGAAAGTGCWGTGGGCACAATCCGACTGCTGCAACCCAAAGGAGGAAATCCGTCGAACTGAATTTCCTCAGCTCCCAAAAAGAGCGGTGATGGGCCCCAGCAGACCCTCCGGAGGTCTGCTGGGCAAAAAGAGTTGCCCCATGAGGCAGAGTGCGGGTTTTTGCATGGAAGGGCCAGAATGAAATGAGCCCGAACAGGCCCTAACCACCACATGGACCGCCTCGGTAACCCATGTCATAACCACCACATAGCCTCCTCGGTAACCCATGTCATAACCACCACATGGCCTCCTCGGTAACCCATGTCATAACCACCACATGGCCTCCCGGTAGCCCATGTCATAACCATTACACAAGAAATTCTCAACAGTATTAATTTGCCAGGAATCCCGCCGCACAAGCTCACACTGAAAGAAGGAGCGCCAATCATGTTGATTTGCAATCTGAATGCAACCCAAGACTGCAAGTGTACCGTCTCTCAAATAACTGCATCCACGCGACAATCCTTACCGATACACACAAAGGCAACCGCGTGTTCATTCCTCGAGTTACATTGATCAGTGAYGGTAATGTGCTGCCCTTCAAGTTGCGTCGGCGACAATTCCCAGTCCAGATTGCCTTCGCTATGACCATCAACAAAGCTCAAGGACAATCCGTTCTCCACCTCGGGATTTACCTTCCTCAGCCTGTGTTCGCCCATGGACAGATGTATGTGGGATTCTCGCGGTCGTCAGACAAACATAACGTCAAGGTTGCTGTCGAGCTCAGCAATGATGGCAACGCCTACRCAAAGAATATCGTCTACACCGAGCTTTTGTAACTCAATACACGTTTGCATTCATATACGTTCGACTTTGAAATGGGTATATTGAACATGTGCGATGTGCGATGACAAACAATAATAGGCAGACACACTAACACATAGCATTAGGGTCGGCACATAACACTAGGGTAGGCACACACACACATAACAGTAGGGTAGGAACACACACACATACAGTAGGGTAGGCACACACACACAACAGTACGAGAGGGACACACTCACATAAACCCTAAACCCTAAACCCTAGAGTCCGAGTGGCGGGTGGTTGGGCCTAATTCTGTCCCTTCTTTGCATTTACAGTGACTCCATCTCTGACCACTTTTTTTTCTAGCAAACCCTCCAACAATCTTATTGAGAGCATCTCTCGTGCTTTTGGGTCGTGGCAATGTTGAGCATTCGGTTTGCGCTACTCTGGACATTCCCTTCTTCGCCTTCCTCATTTCATCAAGATGACATTGACGCAGTAGCTCGTGGTGGCGGCAGCAATTGGAGCAGCGACAGTGTTGCTTCACGACGGACGCACGTGTCCAAGTGCCCCATTTCGCCACTACACGACATCGCATTGTCCGTGGTATGTCGTTCGCCAAAGCTGCTTGCACGAGATTTTGWATAGAAGACACCTGARATGTCCAAGAGAAGTGTTCGAGGTGCTGCATTGGAGGCTCCACATCGAGTGGCTAGCAGGCTTCGGCAGCGCGACCAGACGATCGATATTCGACACCTACGACCGATTTGCAGTCGTTCTCCACTACTAGACTCACGAATCAGGCATCGACCAAACAGCARCACTGTTCGGGATGTTGAAAACGATGGAAGATGAATGGGTGCTGTTTGCATCCTTCTCCAGCTCCATAGTAGGAATCTCTGCTTGAGCAGCCCACACGTACTGGCTATCATAACATAGTGATGGCTCTTTCACAGATAGTGATCCTTACCACCCGCGTAAGCCACCAGCGATCTAATGGCGCGCCTTCATGTTTGCGTGTGCAGTGAACCAGACGACGCAGCCACTGACCCCAGATGACGATCGCAAAACAGTGGCGTCGACGTCAGCGGAAAACCTCAGAATTGGCCAGGAGCCTTTATGGGAAAAGGCACCAGTCCGGTACACTGTACGCTGCACCATGAATGTTGGAATGTGCACAAATTGAAAAAAGTTGCAACAATTGTGCACTATTTGTAATTTTCTCCTTTTTCAAGTGTGTTTTAATAAGTGGATTCCGAAGCCTGGACGCCCTCGTGCAGTACACATTCCTAGTGCTGGGAAGGCAGCACGTAAATCTACGAGTGCTAAATCTGTGCCCATTCACGCATAATCGTCAATCATGTCCATAATATGTGGTTAATGAAATGAAATGTGTTTCTGTGTATGTGTCTGTATTGGTGCTGGCGGTCATGCTTGGGCAGTACTTGGTCGGCGAGTGGCGTTGCAGGACTCCTTTGGATTTGTGAGGGGCCTCTCCTTCGATTTATGGGAAAGGCACCACTCCGGTACGCTGTACCAGGTACAGGGTACCAATATTGGAAGGAGCACAAATCCAAAAAAAGGTGCAATAATTGTGCACTAATTGTAATTTTCTCCTGGAAAAAGTGTGATCTGATTCCGACACCCACTGTCAAATGCAAACCGCCGCCCATTGCTGAGCTTTTGAGCCAAGTGACCGCAAAAGGGTTAAGATTCTGGAGCTCTTACTTGCACATTGGCTCTCGCCGAGCACCGCGTACTCAGCAGCCAAGAACTGAGGAATCGTTTGGATCGGCGTGTAAAGGGTGTGTTTTTGCATGTAGATCTGTCTTGAAACGTATTTGTATCACAGCATAATCCTCATCTAGTCTCATCACTGCATCGTCAATAAGTCTGACTCTTTAGTCAGCTGAGAGGACCGCCAAACCCAGCCCAGTGGCGCTTGCG
>NSDO01000440.1:53153-66601 GCA_002286825.1 Lagenidium giganteum
TTCGCCATGCATGGGGTACTGTTGGAGGAGATGCTCATATCACAGGGTCAATCGAGAGCTCTCCAACATGCGCATTTGCACTGCATTGTGCAGTGACTTTGTCACATCGCAATATGCAGAGCGGACTTGATGATTCAATTAGTAAAAACATCGCGAATTTAATTAACCAGTTTTCCAGTCACCTACCCTAACTTATGATAAGAACACAATCTGAATTAAACACTGCGCAAGACCTTTGCAGTTGTTAGCGGGGTCTACTAATCAATAAATGCAGTGTTTTAGCAGCGAAAATGAAGCCCTTGTCGTTATGATAACGTTCTACGCGAGGTCACTTGCTCTTCGTTTACACGCTTTGGGGCTAGCTCTTCGTGACCTTTTTGCTTGCTTGTTCACGGCTTCAATTTGATGTGAAAACCGGTTGACAATTGGTGATTGTGACGTCCAGCTCGAGACGCGCGACGGACATTTCACACTTGCGCCAACGCGTTCCTGAATCACGATACCACGCATGACACGATTCTTGTTGCCACATATATCGCATGCATGCGGCACAGTGTCTGGTGGCTGCTTGCACTCGTTGCAGCAGCCACATTCTTGTTGACCGAACAAAACGCGGTACTTGCTTCTCCTCAATTCGACCCGAGTCCTAAATCCCTTCATTGGGGACACACACAGTGACTACCAGTAAGCTTGCAAGCTTCCCCATCTCAGTGTTCCCAAGTGATCATCTCTTAAGCTTACTACACAACCACACCTTTACCTGCTAATACCACGTGATAAGGAGCAGCAGCGCTGTGGTCGAGGACCATAAGCTCTCTGCCTACGCCACGTCCTGGTGACATCCTCGGTGCTTCTATTGCCAGCTTCGTCTCGCGCTCTGGTCGGGCAGCCGAGGCAACGGCGAGCAAGTCTTTGATCCAGCTGCCTACTACTTAAGTACAGGATGGGAACCTGGCTTCGCCATATGATCGAAATCCCTCGCAGTGTAAAAATACGATACCTCGAGGCGGCTTGTTGAGTCGCTGTCAGATCACAATTTTTTCCAGTTCAAACCGCTCAGTCAGCAACCTGGACCCAACCTGCATTGGAAGGGGATTTGAAATGGCATTGGGCATTTCGAGCCGTGAACCCTAACTCACTGCGCATTCAATTTTCAACGGAATCCTTTCAAATCCGCTGATCACTTGAAAACTTCTGCGATGCCGTCTTTTAAGCGATCGATTATTTGACACAGCCTGAATCTCAAAAACTATCGGATAGGACATTGTCGTGGGTCGATCATGTAGCTACACATTCCCATACGTGCAGTAGGCCCTGTGGTGACGTTGCATGCATCGTACGAGGATAGCACTAGCGAACTGGTTTGGGCACGAGCGTTACAGTGCCACTGTGTGAGTCGTAGCTTTTGTTTATCTCGTGGATGGATTGCGGGGAACTGGTCCGGATTGTCTGCACACGAATTGGTTGACTCGGTGGAGTAGTGTTGGTATGTGCGATAGTCGATGTCTTCGTCTTCATGACGATCTTGCGGAGATGGCGTACCACAGCGAATGTAGACATCCAGTAGCAGAGCAGCAACGATCCGTATGACGCCACTTTGGCGGCGATCTGGCCATTGAATAGAACTCTGGTCGTCTTGAACAAATCTTCATCCGAGTAGGAATATGTCACAGCACCCATCCCGACGTAATGGGTACCACAAACAGCCACACCCATTATCATTGCACTGATCAAGCGGAGACTCTCGTACTGGGGCCAAAACGTTAGCTGTACAGGTAAAAATGCCTCGCGTAAGCAATATCAGGGAAAGTTCAATCCCAGTAGAGACTTACAACTCGAAACAATATCCAGAACGCAGCATTTGCAGCGAAGAAAGCGATGACGCACGAAAGCCCGACAATCCCCCGGTGGAAATGTATCTTGGCGTTGGTGTGCTGTGCTAGCATTCCCAGGTAATGCATCCCTAGCACCCCTAACGCTGTAAAGAAACCACCAACGGCAATGCGCCAAGGGCGCGAGAATAACGCAACATACTACCAGCACAAAGCTCATGACTTGGAATCTCTCTCAGCGCGAGGACGTGAAGTAAATCACATACCTTCATCTTTCGTGAGAAAGCATCACGCTTCACTAAAGTGTGCATCGATACTTCGCGGAGATTTTGATTCTGTGCAACGACGGCAGCGCATCAGGTTTTCGCCATCCTACCCACAAATCGCATTGTCACCACGTACCAAGATATACTTCCGCCGCGCAGACTCAACTTCCAGAAAGAAAGGGTCCGCAGATGATACCTTGAGCCCAATGAACACGCCAATGATGGCAAAGATAAGTGAAATGATCGTCAGTCCACCATCATAGTCAACTTCGAGCTGCGATTGGTCGTCCAGCACCATTACGAGCGCAGTCATGCCCGTAAAGTGCATTGACCAGATGCCGCAGCCACCGAGCGCAACGGATGAAAGGACTAGCATCACGGTCTTATGTGCCGACTTTGTGAATCGCCACTGCTCCATCAATTGAATGGCTGATCAAACAGTTGGGACAAGTTATATCATTCATCACTCGCACCCTTCGGACACGTGCTCCAACGTACTGCAGTAGCTTCCGGTCACCGCGATGAGGTACGACAGCACAATTCTATCGGCATACCAGTGTTGGCTCAGCTGATGCTCATGAGCGCCCGCCGTGCTGGCCGTAGCGCTCATAGGTTCGGTACGCCGTTGCAGATCACAGGCGCTGTTAATGCGTGCCTACGTTGCGTGGAGGCTGAGCGCTTGCGTTGCTTGGAGTGCTTCGGAACTACATCGTACGTCAGAAATCATGCGCAAAACGATAATTCTTAGTGGAGACTTACGCGCCCGGAAGAAGCTTCTCGACTGTGTTTGAGCGTGCTGTTCCCATCTATGGATGACTCGTTGTCTGACCGTTACCCAGACGCTATATCCGTTGAGCGTGCCAGCCACACTGTGGCATGCCCCAGCCACTGACCCAGACTGTGTTCCATCGACCCACATGATCGATCCCACATGATCGGTGGGTCGATGGTCCACATTTGAGTTGTTTGGAGGTTTGTGACGCGTACATCGTATTGCGCCAGCACTTCGGCAGATCCAAGCTGGATCGATTGCTGCGACGATGTGACGGTGATGGCTGTGGCACCGGTGCTTCTTGCTAGTAGGTGGTTGATGTCATCAGTAGCGGCGAATGCGCGCAAACGCAACGATTGACCTGCGCTTCGAAGCACTGACCACGAGCAGCACGAAGACGTGAAGATCATTCAGCACTCCCCTTTCCTGGTTATTGCTCGCATCTCCAGAAGGGCACGCGATAAAATCCCTGCATGACAGGCGCCACCGTGAGGTGAGTATGTGCGGCGACCACAAGTTCCCATGACTTTTTGGGTGCTCTATTTCGCAGCCAGAGACGAAAATGCACGTGTGCGGCGTCCTGTCCTTAATCGATGTCATTTGCTTGATCCAATTTCAATTGTTGATACACAAATTCCTCTCGCGATGATCATCGGAGTGTGATCATTGGGGAACTGCGGGCGACGGTGAGGCGTAGCGCGGTTGCCGCTGTTCCGCTGTCAACACGATGTAGATGAATCAACATTCACACGTTCAAAATGGGTTGCATGTCCAACGTGATTCGATGGAATCATGGACTCGGAACACAGGGGTGCGATTTTTTCCCGAGTATTCTGATGAGGTGTTCCGAGCAGTAACCAGTTGGTGCTCGATTCCAAGTCAGCATGTGGCAATTCGAGCATCACGGAGGAAAGGTGAGTGCAACACAATAACGGATATCAGAGCTACGCTGTACAAGGCGATCGTTCGAACAAATACCATCAGAACTCGCATACGTATCTGACCGCGAAATCAACTCCAGCGACGCAGCGGGGCACCAAAGAGATATGATGAAGGGCGAGACAGTGCGGCTGCCGCGACAGTGCTCCAAGGCAAAGCCATGTCTGAATGCGTAAGGGCAAGCAAGTGTTTTGATCGATTAACCACTAAAACTTTCGAATCGAGACAGGAATACTCAATACAGCATCGTGGCAAGCGTCATTGCAGCATCTTGGCACGGTACGCTACGCTCACGCTCGCAAATACGACGATGCTCAGGCTTGCCTTTATTTACAGACGATGAAAGTCGAAGGTACGGAATATCATGAAGTGGGCCGGTTTAGCAGCAAAGAAGCAGTGTGGGCGTTCATGGAGAAACGCACATAATATCGACATGAGTACAATTCGAGGGGAGTCAACAGCACGCCATACGCCTTGTACCGCACGCACGTTGGATGCGGTCATAAGGCAAGGATGTACGAAGACACAACGGCCAATAACGTTGGCTTTCACTGGGCGACATGCTGAAGAAGAGAGTCGAGAGATGCACCGTACGTTCTCACCTGTTGTCTTGTTTACAGGCGCTGTAGGTAAAACCATCGCTGAGCTACTTGAGTGCGCTCAAGCAAAATTTGTGCACAGAGATTTTGGTGCACTTGGCGGGTATGATCCCGACGCGTTTGGGGATGATTGAAATCAATGCCTCCAGCATTTCGTGAAGAATCGCTTGTGCTGTCTACTGAAATTGAAGAAATGGAATGGTTGATGGTTCTTCATGAATTCGAGTCGTTTGCACGGCTCGAGTCATGCCCTGGACAGCAGCGCGGTGTATGCGTGCCCAACGTGACCAAGGCGGAGTGTGCACAATGGCTAATGGCACTTACAAAATTCATCACGGAGGCTGGACGTTGATCTCATTCGTTGCACCCGTTACCTGCTACGATGGAAGAACGTACGTCAAACGGTTCATACCATGGGCGTTTATGTTGGCCAAAACAGAGTCAAGCAGTGCCTATCAGCAACGTTTTTGTGCTGTGTCGCGTGCACATCATGAGTTCTTTGGTGAAGAGCTCGACGTCGCGCTTGGATGTTTGGATCACTCTGCTGCAATCAGAGATGCATATGAAAACGTGTGGCCACAGGAAACACTACTGAAATGCTGGCACCAGGCCAGTAAGAAGATTTTCAAGGGTGCAAAGATGCTTACCTGTCACATCACACAGTACCCATTAAACACTCAACGTATTACAACTTCCTTTGACGTACCAACATGTAGTTTGTACGTGCCATCTGCAGCCCCGAGAACACCATTTTTCTGACCTATAACAGCACGCTCAACATTGCGGAATGCGTGGCGCGAGGTGATAATCAACCCGAAAGACGACGTGACGCGACCTTTGCTGTCTGTCGAAGTCGTCTCAAAGCAATCGAGAACAATGGGGCCATGTTGGAACAATTGACGGTTGTCCGACGATACGCCACTTGCCTTAAAGGCACTATTTCATGCACACAACCGCGAATACCCCCCACTCCAGCAACTCTGCTGCAGTTGAGATTTCGTCATCCCCTGTCGCACGTACGAATAGGTTCCACAGTAGATCGCGTGCTACACGAACACGATCACACGTACCATTTCGCTGTCGTGTTAAATACTTTATCGATTCTTAAGCGGTGTAAGGGTCGGCAACAGGTCTACAATCGATGAGTTACTTTGATAGTCCTGCTCGCGGTCAGTCTGATTCCATACATTCTCTGTTTAAAATTTTGTATTGGAATTTGTATTGAAGTTCACAAAACCCCGCAATTTGCAGGGTTTTAGGGCCAATTCCCGAAATCCAAATATCAATATATAGGGGGTTAGGCTGGCCGTGACCTGCCGCCAAAGTCCGAGTCTTGTAAAACCCGGTAATTTGCAGGGTTTTAGGCCTGTTTCCCGAAAAGTTGCTGATTGGCCAAAAGTGGAAGGGTCGGCCGAGCTCTCTACAACGAAGGACGGTGATTGGTCGAAACGATGAGAGTATACCAAGGTAACTTTCATCGTAAGTTTCCACTGAGACACTGTTCCACTGATGACGTGGACAAGTGCAAAAATAGTACGCTCAATAGGTGTGGTTCGCCGCCGCTTCGCCGCCTCGAAACGTTTCTATTCTAAGGTTTCTATGCACGGTGATGCACCCGCTCGCGTGTGGGCAAAATGGCAAGAAGTGAGCAGACATGAAGGCTCTTGAGAACGTCCAGAGTCCGACACGCTCGTGATGAAGATAGAAGAACCCAGCTGCCAGCCCGCTACGGTGGGAATGTGACGAAGCGGGTCTTCAAATCGCGCTTCTTCGCGTCACAAGGTTCGCGGCTGCCTGCGGGGGGTGCCTCGTTCTGCTTGCTTCTTCTCTTGACTTCACACTGTGTACCCAGACCGCGAAAAGCGTGGGTCTTGCCGTGGAAGCACTCGCTGCTGTTGCTGCTTGGTGAACGCGTTCGATGGACCTGTCTTCAGCGACGCGTTCTGTTGGGGTCTTCTACCGCGGATACTTCGACGAGGCAGAAGCAGGTTAGTTGTAGGAGATCTAGTTAACTCCCTTGATAACACGCGTTCTAGTTCTTCGTTTGCTTTAACGTGCCCTCAGCTTAGGCACGGGGGGTTAGTGAGAGCCTTCCGCTTCCTGCCGCGCTCACCTGCTCTGCCTGGCCTCCTGCAGTGGGCTCAGGACACTTGGGGGAGGCGAGGGACTTGAGTGGTTGCTGGAAAGTTTGGCTCTGATTGTTCTGTTTACTCTGGACCTCTAACCTCTGATACTTGATATCCTGTCCTACCTGACCTATCCCATATGGGAGGTATTGATGAAGTAGATATACCGGTATGGTACCGGAATATATCTACCGACCACCCGAAATATAGTACTTATTTATCTGCTACCACCGTCGAGGATTCGCGGAAAGTTCCAACGCCACTTCGCCACAACCGCCCCTGTCCTGGGTGTACTTCCGCCTGCAGGGAGGTCTTGCAGGAGACTTCGACCGTCTAAACCGCCGGTCACCCGCATTCTTCCCGTCGTCTTTGTCCGCGTTCGTCTCTCGCTCACTTTTCCAATCCTCCGTCGACACGCGTATCCTGAGTCCCAGCCCTCATGCCGACAGCACGCAGCCGTGGCCAGCGTCGAAGCTCTCGCGCCTCCGGCGGTTCTCGGGCAAGCTCCGGCGCCGACCTGACTCCTCGTCAACGCGATGCCAGTACCTCCAAAGCATCCCACGACGCTGCTCCCACCAGTGCTGCCGCTCGCGAGGACGACAACGACAAAGCCAAACGCGCGGTGGACGATGAAGTGACCAAGCGCGCGGAGCCAGATCGCGCCAGCAGCCATAAAGAAGCTTCGGGTGCGCGAGCTCCTCCACCAGTGATCGACTTGTCTTCTGACTCCGACAAAGCCGGAGGCCCGTCCGCCGCTCGCGCTGCTCCTGCACCTCCGTCTGCCCCGGCGCCCACCGCCACGGTCGACGCCGGAACCAACCCGATGCTGTCCCCCGCGAGCCGCCGTGCCTTTCTTGACGCGATTCTTTGGTTGAGCGCTGATGCTGAGACCGTGTATCGCGATGGTGTCTTGGTCGACGCTGTTCTGCAGAGAGTTTGTCCATCTCATCTTGAGCATGTCGCGTCCAGTTCGCTGTTCCGCGGTGGGTGCTGCTTGTGCGTGGGTCGCGCGCTCTTCGAGACCGCGCGGGATGAGGCTGACTGACGCCAGAAGGCCACCGCGTTGCAGCCGGCGAAGACCCAACAAGCTCTCCGAGAGGCGCGTGAAGAGGCTGACGCGGTTCAGCAGAGGAAGGATCGTGCCGACCAGGAGGCCATGCGAAACCATCTCGCGGCTGTGACTCTTACCGCGGAGTGTGAAGACCTCCGAGCTGCCCTGAAGACGAAGCAGCAGGCCGTGGACGCGTTGACCGAGGAGCGTGATACGCTTTGTGGTCGAGATGCGCAGAACGCCGCTCTAGTAGCCGACTACGCGCAGCAGATCGCTTCTCTCACCGCTGAGCGGGATGCGGCAGCAGCAACAACGACGGCTGGTCGCGACGCTATTGAGGCTTCGGCAGCACGTATCGCTTCCCTCGAAGGCGAGCTTCAAACCGCAAACGCCGAAGTGACGCGATTGCGAGCGGTGGAGGCAGCTGTACGCGCGATCCAAGCCACCATGACCGGGACGCCTGCGCCTATGCCGCCGGCACCCGTCGACGTGACACCTTCCACGACTCCGGCARCTTCGAGTAAGCGTCGGCGTTCGCGCTCGGTCTCCCCTCCGCRTACGTCTGCGCACGCGACCTCGAAGCGCTCGAAGWCCTCCGTCGGCACTACACGTTCGCGTTCGCGGTCCCGTTGCTCTTCACCCGGTCGTCATCATTCGACGCGACGCGCCTCGACCGGTTCTCCCCCTCGCTCGTGTTCGCAACGTCGCGTGTCTTCTCGGTCGCGTTTCCGTTCGAGTTCTACTCGCGCCCACCGACGCCTGGATTCCCCCGACTCACCTCCTCCTGCCGACGTGCGCGCCCATCATTCTCCCAGCCCTGACCCGACGATTCGCAAACGCGTGGTTCCTACTCGTGCTAACCGCTTGTTGCCGCGGCCTTGGTCACTTCGCCTTCCTGTGTCGTCTCTGGGTACGTTGACCGAGGACGTGGTGTGTAGGTGGTTGCTCCCCACCCCCAACATGTTCCCCTCGCGTCCGCGACCGCGCTTCGACTTCCCACCGTTTGTCCCATCGGTGGTTGTCCGGACGCGGGAACCCCTGGGACGCGTTGGCGACAGCGCCGACGCCCATCACGTACAGCTTCCGTGATGACAGGGTTCTTCAACTCCATGCGCAGGTGTCGGCCTTCCTTCGCCAGCACGCGTTTGCACTCTGGGAGCAAACCCATTACCTTCGCGTCGACGCGGCGACTTCCCCGGCTGCACAGCTGATTGCGGAGCGTGATGCCCGCGTCCGTGCTTGTCGTGACGCGTTGGGCGAGGTTATCGAGGGCGCTCGCGCTGATGAAGACCGGACACTGCGATTTGGATATCCTGACCTGGCTGCTCTGGTACCTCCGCGCGATCCGATCGAGTGGTTCCCTGTGCGTGCGGCTAGCCCCAGCGATGCGTTACTGGCCGCAATGTTGATCCAGTTGGATAGCCAAGAACCATCGCGGTTGTATCATCGTGGCGCCGACCATCAGCATCCTGCGCGTGCCCCTGAGGTCTTCTCTCGCGTAGATCGTAAGTTTGTTGGGTCGTCGTTCGGCAGTGCGGCGACGCCACCTTGCGACAGTGACACGGATTAAGCGCGCACGAAGCTGGAGAGCTTAATGACTGCGCGTGGGACAACGAGGGTATTTCGATGTCACGCCGCAACGGCGGCGACACCATAATGGGACAGCGACAACACGCAACGCTCGATGACGGCAGCCGCAACAAACCTGACGGCAACGCGTGACACTGGGGCGCATCAACACTGGGACACGGCGTCGCGTGATGAAGATGCAACGACGCATGAAGCCGGAACGTGCGATGGTTGCGCGTGGGGCTATGCGAGCACAGCCGACAGACGGTGTCACCCGTGTACGACGGCAGCCGTAACAACGTGGGCGTGATCGTCGCGAGGCGCCTGACGGCAACGCGTGACACTCAATGATGGCAACGAGCGGCAGCGGCACGCGATGCCGGAAGAGCGTGGAGACGGCGAGTACGGGTGACAGGGTTGATGCGTCTACCGCCAAGGTAGCAGATGCACGGAACACACATGACGTGCAGGACGCGCGGCAACAACCCAGGGGGCATCCGTGTGACGGCAACTCGGCACACACCTTGATGACGGCAGCTGCAACCACGTCATCTCCGAGCATCGCGAGGAATTCGACGGCGACGTACGACCCTGGGTATGGCATCGCAATATCGAGAACACGTGACAACGCCACTCGCGACGCTGGAAGCACACGAGACAGCGGGTGTGAGCGATAGGGTGGCGTCCCCCCCCACCGCAAGGGACGTACCGAGCAGCACATGGCGCGCGGGACGCGCGGCGGCTGCCCGTGGTGCGTCCGTATGCCAGCCCTTCTGCGCGCACCTTGATGACAGCAGTCGTACCCACGTAGTCGTGAGCGTCTGTCAGCGACGAGTGACGCTGGGGCCGGTCGGCAACGCGCGACACTGGGGCACCGCATCGCGTGATCCAGACGCAACAACGCCGGAAGCAGCGGCACGCCGAGCTTCAGCGGTACGCGATGCCGGAGACGCGTGAATACGGCGGACACGGGCGACAACGCGTGGGAACAGCGGGTACGGGCGACAGGGTGGCGCGTCCACCTCCAAGGTGGCGGACACACCCAATGCGCGCGGCGCGCAGGACGCATGGAGACAGCCCACGGGGCACCCATGTGCCGACACCTCGATTACGGCATCGCCATATCATCTCGAGCATCGCGGAGGATTCGACGGCGGCGCACGACGCTGGGGTATATGACATCGCATGGTGACGACGTAGCAACATGAAGACGGCGCCCGAGCTCAGCGGTTGGTCCGCGCGAACGGCGAACACGAGCGACGGAGTGGCGACGCCGCCGCATAGGGCAGCAAGCACACCAAACAGCATCGCGGGCATAGCCGGCAGGCGCGAGCACTTCGCGAAGACGGCGCCCAAGCTCGGTGGTTGGTCCGCGCGAACGGCGAACGCGAGCGCCGAAGTGGCGACGCCACCGCATAGGGTAGCAAGCACACCAACCAACGGCGGCAAGCGGCGCCGGGAACACGTGTCGACTGTAACCCGTGACGCTGGGGTGTGGCATCGCGTGGTGAAGACGTAGCAACGCGTAGGGCTGAAACGCGATGGCCGCACGTGGGTGACGAGCGCACAGCCGGCAGACCCAGTCATTTCGCGAAGGCGGCGCCAGAGCTCAGTAGTTGATCACCGTGGCAATGGAGGCAACAACACAGTCAACGCGTCCACAGCAGTCGGCATGAGGGGACGCGTAGTGCGAGTCGCAACGAGGATGCCATGTGCCTACGGGGCTCGCCCCAGCCGCAGCGGTCGTCTTCGCATCCTTCCGCGCCTCTTCCGCGTTACTTCCTGGTAGTCATTTACCCACGCCCGAGGTCAGAGCCAGTCGCGTCGTTTCTCTCGCGTTGGATGTGGCACGCCGGGCTTGTTCGACGCGCGCTGCTTTCCCGCATCGCACGGGATCACCTGGGACGCGCTGACCCGAGATGTCGTGGCATCGCCGCGTGCCTGCTGCTGTCGCTTCTCGTCTTCCGCTCGCCACTGGATGTCGTGGGGTCTGCTGAGTCCGCGGGTCACACCCACGGCATCCCAGGGCTGCACGAGCCTTGACGTCCGTGCCGACGTTTCGCTCGTAACTGCTTTGATCGATCGCGTCGTAAGAAGATGCCGGGCCGCGTGTGGGCGCGGTCGAGGGGATCGGGCGCGCGGAGGAAACTTGTTCGCGGACGAAGCCTTTGCGCGCGCGGGCGGAGGCACGTTCATACGGCGGTCATCGTGGTTGTTCTTGTCGCGGTGCGGTCAGCCATTCGATGGAGGCATCAGTTGTTTGTCTTGTTCCGCGTTTCTTGACATGAAGTATGCAGTTGTGAAATATGCAGGGGTTGCCGTCATTGACTACAGCTCTTCAGCGAAGTCCGTTGCCTGGGCTTCCATCATCTGCAGACGGTTCGCGTTCTTCCTCTTCGTGTGGAAGTCATACAGAAGGCCACCACAGTTGAGGTCTTCTTCGTCACCCCCAAGAGTCGTCCGCGCCCTCTTGGGCCCATAGTACCAGATATATCGACGCGTTGTCGACCGAATCTGGTACGTCTGGACACGCGCATATCCTTGACCGCGACGACCTCATAGTTGTCTTGCTCCGCGTCAGGCTCCCAGCTATCTTCCGGCAACAGTGCTTCGTCGAAGTCTACACGCGTATGCTCGGCCACCGTCAGGCGCTCCGCGGGTCGCGATGGGGCATCCGTCCGTGCTCGTAGCTTCGAGATGTGGACCATGGGGAAGCACTGATGGTCCGATCCCAGCTCTAGGCGGCAGGTATACCTCTGCGACTCTGAACGGGCCATACCACAGGTGTGCTAACTTCTTCGCGTATCCCTCCTTCACGCGATCCAAGAACAGCCAGCCTTGGGAGCCAACTTCGATTCCTGATTCCGCCGTCGCGCGGTCGGAAGCTTCGCGCGCCCGACGTTCGACCGCAGCTTGCACTAATTCGTTCGCGTGACTTCGTGCAAATTGGAACGACTTCTAAATGTTGAATCGCCATCTCCGCGCGTCGCGATCTCTCACTTCTTCGTTTCCCACTGACAGCGTCGACTCCAGCGTTTAACGTGCGTCCCAGCCATGGCCCAGGAAGAATAGCGTTTCTTGTCGTGTGTTGTCCCAAGCGGTGTTGAGCGCGAAGGCCAATCGTTCGGCGTACTTGTCCCAATCGCGTTGGCCGGCATCAGAGATGTACAGCTTCATTGCCCGCGTGATCGTCTGGACTTTTCTCTCCGCGAGTCTGTTTGCCTGTGGCCGATATGCGAGTGTCGCACGTTGCCGTTGACCCAAGATCCGATTGAACGCGTTGAAGAAGTCCGACATGAAGCCTGGTTCGCGGTCGTGCCGGATGTACCGAACCGTCGGAATACGGCCTCGTCATACGCTTCAGCAACAGTTGTGCTGAACGCGATGCTGAAGCTTTTGCGATGATGAAGCTGAAGTGCGCGTCGACGAAGATTAGCAGCTCCGTGTTCCCCGCGTGCGACGCTGGTAGAGACGGTATGTGGGCCATCGCGATGACCTGAAATGGCCGCGTACCGACGATATTCCCGGGTGACCCTCCCCGAATTGTGGGATGTCCCTTGCTGGTCTCGCAATCCGTGCAAGTCATGATGAAGCGTTGGACCGACGCGAACATGCCTTGCCAGTAGAAGAATCGCCGGACTCGCGCGTACGTTCGGCCGATCCCTTGGTGTCCGCCTTCCAAGCTCGTGTGGTAGTGGTGGAGGACGTCGTCGTGAATCGTCGTCGGTAGCACGAGTCGAAGCTGAACGTCGCGTTCGTCGCTATTCCCGCTGCGTGTTGTTGGCGCGTTTCCCACGAACTCCTGGCTCGTCTAGCTTAAATTGGTTCGCGATTCGACCGCACTTTGTCGCAGCGCGTTCTTCCAGACGGTCGGRCTCCCCACGCAGAAATGTCTTAAGGTTTGCGATCCAACGTTCTTCGTCTCGTGCGCGGCGAATTCGGTCCATCCGGACGCCGGCGATCTCCGTCACTGTGTTGTCGCCTCCTCCAGTTCCTTCGCCGGCCGCGTCCTCTTCCACTCCCAAGTTCGTCGATCTTGCTTTCGCGCGTCGACGTCGCGTTTGGACGGTTGTGTGATGTAGCGCTGGCGTCCAAGGTGTGGCCACGTGTTTCCCGGCGATTCGCTTGACACCAGTCACCGTCTTTCACTTGACACAAGCCTCCCAACGCTGATACCCTCTCATACGAGATGGAATCCTGGGAATCTGGGAATCTCTACAGATACCGGTAGATACCGGTAGATACCGGTGGGTCTGTGCGGACCCCATGGAGATCTATCGAATACTTTCCAGAT
>NSDO01000441.1:0-18441 GCA_002286825.1 Lagenidium giganteum
CCATCGTGTCACGCTGCCATGTGCCGACCAGAGACGGCCCACAGCGCGTGGGTCTGTCCTGGTCATTCCTATTAGTTTATTAGGTTGGAACGACCACCGTACGCCACCACGTGAATGAATATTGTACACTAGTTGCCAGCACAAGCGCGACTGCCTGCTGCCCTGCACTGCCGTGCCCCAGGTCAGCGATGAGCCCTCGACAGTGACAGCCTGGAAACCATTGACCAACAAGCCTATGGTGATGCGTATCAACCGGTGCTCGCATAGCGGCGGCTGATCTTCCAGTACTCGCATCATTGATGATGCGACTGCTGTGGCAATCTACGGTACAGGCCGCGTTGCTCGGCCATCGACGCAGCCATCGTCATGGCGCTCTGCACATTCGCAGCAGCACACGCACGTGCGCGCACGCGAGTGGGCGCGACGCTTCATGATCGCATCCACTGCTGGCGACAGCGCCGCGGCACAGCGGCTGTGTTCTTCTATTGTTCCTCGGCGAGTCCATGGACTACGACGCGTTCTTCGATGATGGCCCTCCGATCTCGCAGCTTCAGGCTGCTGTCAAGGCGCTGGACGAGTACGTGCATCATGTCGTGCCTGCCCACATAAGCTCCACTGCACCAGCATCCACCGCAGCATCACTGGCATCCACATCTACGACCGCGCCAGTCGCTGCGACAACCCCAGCGCCTGCGTCTGTGCCTCCTCCTGTCCCGCACGGCCGTCGCAGCAGCATCACGCCCGTGCATTTATTTGCTCGCCAAGAATTTGCAGTTGGCAAATGGAAGGAGCTGGCCAAGGCGCACGTGGCCATCTGTGGTGTCGGAGCTATTGGTGCTCTGGCGGCAGAGTCACTGGTCCGAGCAGGCGTCGGCAAGTTGTTTCTCGTCGATCCAGTGCGCGTGCAGATGAGCGCCATGAGCAGCATGGTCTACTTGCCGCAGGAGATCGGCTTCAGTCGCATCCAGGCTTTGCGGTTGCGACTGCAGAGCATATCGGCGCACGGCAAGACTACCATCGATTCGTTCTCGGCTGACCTGAGTAACGAAATGGACCTGCTCGAGCTGCGCAAGAAGTTGCGAGTCAGCAGCGTCGGCGCGACCAAACCCAACAGCACTGGCGTGCAGTGGACGACGCCAGCCGAGGGAAGCTTCGGTCTATTCGAGGCGCTCACTTCCAAGCGACCGTATGACCTCGTGCTATGTTGTGTCGAAAGTGAGGAAGCCACGGAGCAAGTTAACGAGATTTGTTTGGAGCTCAGCCTGCCCATGCTGCACGTCACATTGTCACCATGCAACACCAAAGTGAGTTTGGAGGCCGTGCTGCCAGGCCACACGTGCTGCCTCACCTGTGTGCGAACGCAACAGCAGCTCACGCAGCAGTCAACGCTGACTGATGAAGTGGTGCGCTCCATCGCCAAAGCCTTCCCGGCGGCGCTGCCCCATGTGGAACTCACAGCCGCAGGCTTGCTGGCTCAGAACGCCATCAAGTTCCTTCTCGAGCTGGGCGACTTCGTGCCGTTCTTCACACTCGACCTGCTCAAGTTCGAGATGGAATCCTACTCGTACCCGCCCAACCCGGCGTGCACCAACGCCGCGTGCAAACAGCGACAACATGAAGAGCGCAAGCACACTGCGCTATCGAGCTCCGCTTGACGCCAGGAACAAATGGGAGAAAAGAGAGGGACCAACCTGTCTGCTGACTGGGATTATAGAGGAGCGCTGAACTCTACTGGTGGAGCGCTCTAAGGTTGCTATTCATCTCGTTCAGCAGTGTCTTGGTGTCATCAATAAGCTGCGTCTCAGCACGCAGCACTTCGTAGCACATGCGCTTTTTATCGTCTGGCAAAATCGAGGTGGAGACACCATAACGGCTGCTGAGCTTGGCCATGGACGACGTCGAAGCCGCCAACGATGCGTTCTCGAGGTTGCGCACCATGCACTGAGCTGACACCGTCAGCTGTGCCACGCGAGGCTTCATCCGTCGAACTTCGACGGTCATTTCGCTGAGCTCGCGTTGGAATTCTCGCTCTGCGCGAGACAACTGTGGCTGGTTTTCCTTTACGGCTTGCAGCACCGCGGCGGCGCGCTTGCGCAAGTTCTGCTGCACTGCCATCGCGCGTTCCATTTTGTCTTTGAGTTTCTCCAGGCCGTCCTTAGTGGCTCGCATGCTCTGCTGCACCGTGGCTGCTTTGTCCAGCTGATTCTTGACCATCTCGACGTGCAGCCGCAGACGGTCCTTGATCAACTGGTCCATCTCGTCTGCGAACCCGACGTCTTCGTACAAAATTTTAACGCGTTCCAATACAAACTCCAGTACGGCGTCATCCACTTCGTTCATGTGTGTAGTACCCGTCACGCGCGTGCCGCTTGGCGTCAGCGCGCTGACTTTCTCGTCGACGATCTCGCACATCGGCTTAATCGTTGACGTGGCAGACGACGAGGCTGCGCGACCAGTCTGGGCGGCTGCATTGGCCTTGGATGTCGAGATTGAAGCGAGTGTGTCAGGCAGCGACTTCTGTGACTGCTTGGAGTTGTTGCCACTGGCGTCTTGGATGCCCATGATCAATTCGCTCGAAGCGGCGCTGACGTTCACAATCTCGAACGCACCCGACGACAGTCGAAGCAGCATCAAGTGGCCAAACAGAACGCTCTTGACCACGCGAGCGCCGACGACATTTGGACATGATCCGTCGGATGGATGGGATCCTGGCGAGACACCAAAGACGTGTCGGACAGAGCTCTTGGGCATCTCCGTGAACTGTTTGCCACCAACCAAAGCACTAACCCAACCGACGTTGATGACGAACGAGCCTGTGGAGTGCAAGCAGTGCACGAGTCGCGAGTCGGCTGGATCGGTTTCCAGCACTGCTTTACCACCCGAATCATCAAGACCGAGGTTCAGACACTCGAGCAGCAATGCCGGCAGCTTCTTGACCGTGAAGTGCTTATCGCTCTTCCATTGAGGACGGATCGGTGCATCCAGAAGTACCAACTCGATGTGACCAGACGAGAATGCCCGAACCAACAACGGGCTCAGTCCGAGTCTGGTTGGGTCGCTGGTAAGCGAGTACGGCACTCGCACAATGGACGCCGCCGCGCTTCCACCCGGCAAGTTGTCCTTTCCTTCCAGCACTGACTTGGGACTCACATCCACTGGTCCTTGGAGCGACAGCGGCCAAGTGTCTGGAGAGATGCCGCTGATGTGAGGCTTCAGGCACCGGAACTGCTCGGCACCGCTGTTGACGTCGTCAGACGCCAACGCGCTGTGATCGTCGTAAATTGGCGCCCACGCCTCATTGAGCCAGTACTTTTGTGACTTGAGTTCAGCGATGGCCGCTTGTGCGGCTGCATCGGGCTCGCCCAGGGTGCGTGTTGGCTCCGGACGCTGGTTAATCCAGTTGCGGTCGTGTGCTGGAGCCTTGACAGGTTCTGCAGCCGCCGCACTGCGCTGTTTCTTGAGCAAGCTGAGCTGACCATCGACTTCGCTGGTGAGCAACGTGATGACCGAGCGGTGGACACGGCTGTCATAGGGCGCCAGAGGACACAGCGCGTAGATAGAACCGTCCGAGCGAAGGATATAGCACGTGAACACGTCCCAAAGCTGCTGCGCTGCGCCGAAGCAGAACGACACGGACGTGGCGGTGGGCGAGCGAGCCTTGGCCTTGAAGTCGAGCAAGTGGCGCTGCTCAGGCTTGGACACGTCTTGCTGCATGTTGAACAACGAGATCTCTTCTGAATCGGACAGCACGACGAGATGGACGTCGCTGAGTGGATGCCACGCCACGTGGCACACGCGAGAGAAGTAGCCGACCTGGCGCACTGTCGCCGCGTACACGTCGCGAGCCAACGCCACGACCTGGCGCGACGCCATCTTGGGCTGCTGTCGCTGCAGCTGTCGCTGTGCGTCTTCGACGGTCTGGTCGTTCGGCAACGAGATCATCTCCATGCTGCCGTCGTCCAGGATGGCACAGAAGCGGTGAGACTGGTCCGACACGCTGCCGACCACGGACTTGCCGACAGTGCGCTTGGCGCCGGCACGGCCTCGCTGCCACGCGCCAGCTTCTTGCGGGATCTTGGCCACCTTGACCCACTGCTGCGCCACCAGCACGACGTACGTGCCACTGGCATTCACGTGCACGCTCTCGATGGCCTTGACCTCGTCCGGTTGCAGTGGCGGATCCAGCGTCACGTGCAGCAACCGACTGTCCTTCTTGGCCTTGCCGCTCTCACTGTCCGTCTTCACAGCTGGCTTAGCGGTCGTCTGGAAGAGCTGCAGCAGGAACAAGCGGCCATTCTCGCCCAGTAGCACGGCGTCGCCGCGCTCGTTGACGTCGAACGTGTTGAGGTGCGCCGCGTTGCGCAGGTTCTCGTACGCGGGCGGCAGCACCGTGCCGCACAGCTCCACGTGCTCCTTCAGCACCCAGTCTTCGTCGTCTGGCGGTGCCGTCGTTGAGGGCTGGCTGCCGGCCTTGGCATTCCTGGCGGACGCCGCCGTCGCCTTCGGGCCTGTCGCCATCCACATCGCTGCTTGATCACTGCCCCGCACCAACACCAACTGCAGGCCAAGCAACCGCACCTTCGCATTCCGACTAAGTGCGTATCCATGTTCGTACTTAAGACGGATGCGACAGTAGTGTCCCCGACCCAACCGGGTTTTGGCGGGAAGCGGCAACGGTTGTTTGGCAACGAGCGCGCCTGCGATCGTAATGGACGACACAGAGCACGACAATGGCACCACCGGTGGTGGTGGCGGTGGTGGTGGCACGCCGCCTGCGACGCCGCCGTCCAGTCCGCCGACGTACTACAGCGGAAACGCGAATGCGCGCTACTTGACGCGCGATGCCGATGCCCAGGGAGAAGGCAGTGAACAGACAGCGACGTCGTCGCTGTCGCTGGACGCCCACCGCTTGGAAGACGCGCAGCGCATGGATACGAGCGAAGACGGCCCGCCAGGCACGCCACAGAGCCCGCAGTCGCCGACGTCCGTGCTGTCCGTGTCGGCGTCGGCGGTATCGGCCACGGACCAACCTGGGCGCTATGGGTTTGCTGAGGTCAGTGCCTCGATTGATGCCACGCCGATGCCGCGGTATCTTGGTCATTATGGCGGCCCCAACGCGCCGGGCATGGGCTACGGAGATGGGGATCAAGAGGAAGATGACGTTGAAGCAGAGCTGCGACGGATGGCGCAGCGACAGGTGCCGCGCGGTGACCTTGGTCGCAGCGAATGGCGCCTCGACGGCTTCCAGCCAGCGGCGTCCCAGCGTTCGATGGCGGATGGGACGCCAGTGTCGCCATCACAATCTGTTCGCTCCATGGCGAACGATCGCGATGCTGCGCTGCCGCGACCGCCAGCTTCACCTCCCAGCTCTCCACGTTCGACTGCGAGCAGTGCGCGCATGCGTGACGCTACCGAATACTCGCCAATGACAGCGCCGTCGGCCACCGGCGCCCCTGAAAGCGAGCAGAACCTGTCGGGTGCTGTGGTCTGGGGCACCAACATCAGTCTGGCGGACTCGATGGGGCTCTTCCGTTCGTTCGTCCAGCAGTTCCAGTTGCCGACACACGACTCGGCCGCACCGACGTCACGACGTGAAGAAGCGCACTACATCAAAGTGCTACGGCACTTGCACCTGACGCAATCACTCATTTTCAACCTGGATACGCAGCATCTACTGCAGTTCCGCCCAGCGCGCAAGCTCTACAACCAGCTCGTGCTGTTCCCACAGGTGCTCATTCGTGTGCTCGATATGGTCGTCTACGAAGAGTTCAAGAGCTTGTTCCCTGAGGCCACAGAAGAGGAATCGCGCATCCAAGTGCGACCGTTCAACTTGAGTGACCTGGCGCCTATGCGCAATCTCAATCCGTCGGACATTGACCAGCTCGTGTGCATGAAGGGCATGGTCACGCGCGTCAGCAGCATCATTCCAGATCTGAAGGAAGCGTTCTTCCGGTGCACCATCTGTCACCAAACTGCCCAAGTTGAGCTCGATCGTGGTCGCATTGAAGAGCCCACGTTTTGCCAGCGCTGCAACACGCGTCACTGCATGGAAATGATCCACAACCGCTGTGTGTTCACCGACAAGCAGATGGTGAAGATGCAGGAGACGCCCGACGCTATCCCTGAGGGTGAGACACCGTACACCGTCATGCTGTTTGCCTTTGACGATCTCGTCGATGACGTGCGACCTGGCGACAAGGTCGAGATCACAGGTATCTACCGCGCCGTGCCATTGCGGTCATCATCGCGCCAGCGAGTCGTGAAATCCGTGTTCAAGACCTACGTTGACGTCGTGCACTTCCGCCGAGTGGATGAGCTGTCTCGTCGCGAAACAGGAGGAGCCAGCGATTTTGCCGTCGTGCGTGACTCTGATGCTGTTGATGATGCATTCTCGAATGATCCTCATCGCTTACACGCGTCTGAGCAAGCCAAACTGGAAGAGTTCCGACGCATCGCTGCCCATCCCAACGCGTACGAGAACTTGGCACATTCGTTAGCACCATCGATCTGGGAGCTCGACGACGTCAAGAAGGGCATTCTGTGTATGCTGTTTGGTGGCACCCGCAAAGAACGAACGGCCAACGGCCATGTTGCCGCCCTTGCTGACGACGAGAACAGCGGTGGTTCAGCCCCCAAGAAGACATTACGTTCCGACATGAACGTCCTGCTCTGTGGTGATCCTGGTACGTCCAAGTCACAGCTACTGTCGTACGTGCACAAGCTCTCTCCTCGCAGTATCTACACCTCTGGCAAGGGCAGCTCCGCAGTCGGTCTCACGGCGTCCGTGGTGCGCGATATGGAAACGGGCGACCTGGTGCTTGAGTCAGGTGCCTTGGTGCTGTCGGACGAAGGCATTTGCTGCATTGATGAGTTCGACAAAATGTCCGACTCGGCCCGCTCTGTCCTGCACGAAGTGATGGAGCAGCAGACGGTGTCGATCGCCAAGGCAGGTATTATCTGCTCTCTCAACGCACGCGCGTCCATCCTGGCATCTGCCAACCCGATCGAGTCGCGATACAACCCAAACAAGTCCGTGATCGAGAATGTCAACATCGTCCCCACGCTGCTGTCGCGTTTCGACCTGATCTACCTCATTCTCGACAAGCCACAGCCAGACACAGACCGTAAGCTTGCCAAGCACTTGGTGGCGTTGTATTACGACGACAAGACGCGGCAAGAGCGCCAAAACACACGCGGCGAGTGCCAGCCTCAGCTCATCAGCATGAAGTTGCTCACCGAGTACATCTCGTACGCCAAGAAAAACATCCGCCCCAAGCTGTCTCCGGAGGCTCGCGATGAGCTAGTGCGGTCATATTTGGACCTGCGTCGAATGGGTGGGGCACATAGCTCCAAGAAGAACATCACAGCGACGCCGCGGCAGCTGGAATCGCTCATTCGCATTTCTGAGGCGCTGGCAAAGATGAAGTTGTGCGAAGTCGTGAGTCGTAACGACGTGATTGAAGCCGCCCGACTGATGAACGTAGCAACGCAGCGTACGGCAATGGATCCGCGAACGGGCACCATCGATATGGACATGATCACCACAGGTCGTGGTGCATCGGAGCGCGAAGCTATCACCGATATGGTGGAGGGCCTCAAGGCGATCCTGGCTGACGCACCAAACCAGACGATGGCCGTGGGCGAGGCACGTGGGCAGCTCGAAGACAAGCGCAAGATGGCGGTTAAGGGCAACGAGGTCCAGGCAGCGCTGCGCTCATTGGAAGACGACGACCTCATCCAGATTTCGCAGGGCAAGATTAAATACTTTGGACCGACGGACGGCAGCGGATACTCGGAAGGCTAAGAAAGACGCCAATTGGCACAGTAGTAGGAATAGAGGTTGGAGAGGCTAGCGAGGAACAAGTGAGGTTGGGCTTAATTTATCTCATTCGTTGGCTGAGTTTAGTCGGAGTGTTGTTAGGACCCAGCGATTGGTGGGTCGGAGCTTCAGCCGACGTGAATTAGATCCGACCAAAGCATGTTCCGCGTGTTGCAGGAGTGGATATGAACGAACTTTTCCCACGGAATGTCGTCATTCGCGCGCAAGTTTGCCACCACCGCTGCTGGGACGGCGAACATCTTCCCTGTGTCGGGGTGTCTGAAGTAATGCACTGTGTATCCACGCCAGACTCGCACCCGGAGAAACACCACGGGATCACTCAAGGCCACCAGATTGATGAGCCCTGCGAGGCTGTCAATGTCCCGAGACCTCGCATGAATGTGCTCCATTTCTTGCTGAAAGAGTTGCCCCCTCTGTAGGGGATCGCGTGGCCAATGCGTTTGTGCGTCAGATACAAGCGGGCTGACAACTAAGCGTGGCCGCCTCACCCCAACAGCAGTGGCGAGATGCCGAGTTGATTTCAGAGCTTCTAGCATCAACTTGTAGGCCTTGGGCATCGGGAAGATCGTGCCGCCCCAGCTCACTGTGAACGCGGACGTCGACCACCAAATTCCTGCCGTGTACGGAACTGCCATTCGAGGCATTAGAACACTGGGTCGCTGGCATTTCGAGGAGCGATCGCGGTACCATTCGTACGCATGTGCAGCACCAACGATGGCACCAAGCGTGGGAAGCAGACACAGGAAGAACTTCGCATCCAACAAGACGCCTTCTAGCAGCATGTTGCCTTCTGTCGCATAGCCCAGCGAGAACTTGTGGACACTGCCGCCTGTGACGCCAACTACGCGTTGCAAGCTGAGAATGCGCGAGTCTCGAAGTGACAGCAGCCGCAACTGCGAGACCATGCTCAGGCAAGACAAGAGGCCTAACAGAAACTCAGGCACGCCAAGAATGCCTCTAGGTGCCGACCATTGTCGTAGCCGCAAGAACAGCCAGTGCTGCAGTTGCAGGACGATCGCCAAGAACCACACGTTGCGCATCTGGTTGGCGGCTAAATAGGCAAACTTACTGGCGTCGAACACGTATTTGCCCATCGGCGTAGTAAAGGACTGGGCCACCATCTCGTACGTGTTGGGGGCGTCGATGAAATGCGCGATGGCATAGCAACAGATCGGAATCGGACTCCCAAACACGACGCATTGACTGGGGATGCGAGCAAATAAATGCACGGCAGCGCGAAGTCGGCGCCACCGACTAGCTCGGGCGTACCGTTCTTCTGCTGCTCGTGTCGCGTAGCAGCTCGCGAACAGCATCGCTATCCGCGAGTAGAAGTAGGTCTGACCGATGGTGCGTAGCACACTGACGATTCGGAAAAACTCGGTCCCGTTCGTAGTGAAAAGATTGACTTCATAGCGATGATCTTCAATGAAGACCGTCTCGCATGTGTGTGTATGTTGGGCCTCGGTACAATTTCTCGCTCGGATAATCGACGACACATCGGCTCTGCGTCGTCCGATGAATGCGAGTCCTCCTTTGCACACTTGTTCGTCTTCCGCACTGGAAAGGAGAGTCAGATCCACGTCCAGACTTGGAAAGCGCAGCTGCACAGCCATGACTTTGCGCATGATATCCACCCATAAGATCCCAACATCCTGGCAGTTCCTAGCTGTGTTGTCATTCTGGTTGCACGTTCGGCGAAAGTTGATCCAGACGTCATTGCAAAACAACGGCTGACGCTGATACCGCGGTTTGCACACAGAATGATGTTGCAACTCCCAGTGCTGGCCATTTGTCGCCGACAACGATTCATTCCGCCGCGTGAGAAGTGATTCGATTGGAAAGTGAACGATCTGGTTGGTTCGCCAGACCGGCATGACGAAGAGTTGGTGCAATAATCGGTGATGGATGCGATCAAGGTATCTCGATTGCGTGCGCAATGCAATCGGTGAGTGAATCCTCGCGCTGGAGGCAGCTTGATCGGCCATTTCATCGGCAAACTGGAACCAGACATCGGTAGAGAATGCAACATTGTCGTCACATTCCGATTTGTACAGGAAGCACTCTGGGAAGGCCGACAGCGCAAAAAACTGGGCAAACGCTCGCCAAACGATCGCATTGTGTCGTACTTGTACAGCCAGACTCGAGTTGTGTTGCTAGCATTGGCGGGTGGATACAGAAGTGATTCTTGTGCTGAGTAGTTCCACGGACCATAGTACAGGAATGAATTCGGTTCAATCGTTCGGCTCAGCTCCCGTTGGCCAATACCAGACCGGAAAACATCCGAGGCTGCCAGGGCGTACGAGAAAACGCTGATCAGGAGGACGAAGGCGTTGAGGGGCAGGCGGTCGTCAAAGAGTTTGGATCGATGGCTGCGCTGTTTCTTCAAGTGCCGGTTAAGGTCGTCAAACTGGGTCGTTGGGCTGCTCCAGCGAGGTTCACTGTGCACTTTGGATGAGGCACGAAAGCGCGAGGCAAATGAAGTCGGCAATGCGCGTGCGACTTGTACGAGATCATCCGAAGGGCTTGGCGCAACGACAGCCCCCTTGGCTTGCATGCTTCCCCGTCGGCGGTCTCGCTATGATGGAATGAGCATGTCGGGTCGAGTCAGATACTGTCGCGTTATATAGCACCAGAAGTAAAGGCGTTTTTTTCTGGTCCTCGCTATCGACCTAAACAAGTCACGCGACTCGTCCGCATGTTGGGGCTGTGATGCGGGATTGGCAGTCGAAATGCTTGCCGCTTCCACGGCCACCACCATTTTAGCAGCTTGGCCGCCGACAATTTCGATTGCCCTACATCAATTTTTGGAATCACACTTCAACGGAATTGGCCGCAGCTTGAGATGCAGGTCCAAGCTTGAAATGCGTCTTCGGCGCAATTATGACAAGGAAGGAAGAACCAACAAGGACACGGAAACCATCGATTGAACAATCGCAACCACTGATTTGGTCAGATATCGATGAGATATGTGATTCCGAAGAATCGTAGTGGCAAAGCCTCGCAAAAAATTCTGAAGTTGTGAGCCTATCATCCAGCGGCTCACTCGTACTGGTCTCATATTACTGGCGACGGAGTTGCCTCCGCAATCTTCTCCGAAGCAACTTCGTGGGTTTGCGTAGTGAGCCTGGTGAATACACTATTCCTGACTGACTCATGAGCGAGGTGTCAGCGAATCTCGATGATGTCGCTACGCCGTTCAAGCTCGACGTTTCGCAGATACAAGTGACGCGAGAAGAACGCCATAACGTGCTGCATCTCGTCTCGAGACGCAATCATCCCATGGTCTTTGCCACGAATCACATGTCGAGCGAACAAATCACGCTTGTTGCTGCTGCAGAACGCAGCCTCGGACTCCATTGCCAATGCTGAAGAGAACACAGAGTCCGCGCCACCGCAGATCATGACGCATGGCAACTCACGCGGGGGCTTCGTCGGCTTGTACGCAGTGACGTGGGGTCCACGCACCAATCCACCAGCAATCAGTACGACACCTCCAAGGCGCTCAGGCAGCGTCATAGCGCAGTGGAACGCGGCACAGGCGCCCTGCGAGAAGCCAAACAGATACATTCGCTCGAATGGCCATGCGTAGCAATCGTGCAGTGTGCAGAGGACCTGCTTCAGGAAACCGGCTGCTTCATCAAGGCTGCAAAGGCACAAAAGCAACAAGCAACCGTCGTCACTCGCGGATCTCGATCATCAAGATGACGCATTCCGCACCTGTGACTGCGCTTGACATGCGGCACGTGCGGTGGAATGACGTTAAAGTCGTCGTCCATGTCATCAACCCACGAAAAGCCGAGGTCAAACGGCAGCACATGCGGCGCCCGCAGCGACAGCGCCGCAGTCTGCGGCAGTGCCATCTGGGCCGCCAACCGCGCAAACGGAGCGTGGGAATCGCCGCGACCGTGCAGAAAGATCACGAGGTTCTGCGGCGCATGGCCGTCGGCGCTGGCGACAACCTGGAACTGCGCTGGCGCCAAGTCCGTGTGGTTGAAGTCGATAGATGGAAGGATAGTTGGCGTGGCCGGTGGAGCGTTAGACACATCGTCGAGATCGCCGGCGGCAGCGTCTTCTACCTTCTGCGACGGCGTCCACGGCACCCATTCGCTGTGCACGTGGACGTCTCCATGGGCGTCGCACACGCGTCGTTCGATGAGTGCGATGCCGGCGTCAGCGCGCACTTCCACCACCGCTGGTTCCTCAGTCATCGCTGTGGCAATGGTGACTGAGGGGTACACGTACCCGGGTTACGCGATCACTGCGGCTCAACGGGTTACGCAGACATCTGCGACGTGTGAGCGGTCGTGGCATCGTGACGTTGCAATGAGCATCAACATGGGCTCAGCCACCGGGCTGCGGTTGCACATTGGGTGTGGGATGTGGATGCACCAGCACGGTACTGTGTTGCTGAAGCACAAACAGAGTGCGGTCTGTGTTTTGGTTGCCTCGACACCTGAGAATCAAAGGCATCTCTTGTGACCTCTGCTTCCTGCGGTCGCATGCGGCCGGTGTCGCGACAGCAGCGTCATGCTCGATTCTTGCATTCGAATGTGGGAGCCGGCACATGCTTTCGTTCTGGATGCAAGTTCCGAAGGAACACGAGGATGTTTGCCGCGTGAGTCACGTGGGCAAGCCACCGTGAGGCAAGAAAAGCGAGACATCCCTGTGGGTGATCAGTGCAAGCACCCCTCGGTGGCTTGATCTGAACTGCGCGTTCGGCCGCACCACCTGCATCAATTGCATCGCTCGACCGTTGTCCCAAAGCGTGTGTGTGCGCATCGGGCATGTTGAGCCATCAACATCTCGCGTCCGCGTGGCGGCGTCCGGATCCATCGCAGCGTTCACGAGTGCGCATTCCGCGACCCTGAATCGAAAAGGCCCAGATCGGTGCGCGGGTAGGGTTTCCAAATCAGGGGGGTGAAGGTCCCGCCCCGTCCGCAATGTTTGTGTTGTTCGGGCCCCCCACACCGTTGCCGCATCAGGGGCAACCTGTCTTCTACGGTACGCTTGATGTGTCGACGGAAGCAAGCGCCCGCGTGTGACGTCGCGCATCGCATTTGAGCGACAAGCAGGCGGTCGGGTCACAGCTGGCGCTGGAGCTGTCCAGGCCGAACTGGAGACTTGAGCACGCTGGTGCTCGCGCGCTCACTCACTCGGCGATTCCCTGCGTAGATTGGGGACCGAGTGTGCTGATAGTGTCCAGCAGAGGTCCCAACGAGCCTCTGGGTGGGCGACGCAGCGCGGAGGCAGCTCCGACGCTCGTGGGAGTGACGGAGTGGGGCGGCGCCTGGCGCTGTGCTGTGCATGCGGTCATCGGCGGCCTGTGGAAAGAAGCGCGAACCGAGCCGAGCCGGCCGCAAGACCAAGACAAGGCAGTGAGATTGTTGACGCGGTGGGGGGTGCGCTCACCGATGAAGGATGGAGAATGGGGCGCTCAGTCGGGAGCACGCGCAGTGGCGCTGCCCTCGAGTCCGCGCAAGCCCGCGCGGAATGACAGCGCGGTGCGCGAGCTGGCCACTGTGCGGCGCCAAAGCGTAGGAAGCAGCAAGATGCTGCACGTGTCGCCCGTCAAGCCAGCCAAGTACGTTGTCAATGAACATGCGGTAGCGGTGCTGCCGGCCGCGATGGAGATGGAGGGAACAGTGTCGGTGTTCACGGCAGCGCAGGCAGCGCTTGTCGCGGTGCTGGCGTGCAATGTCCTCGGCAACGCACTCGTGTTTGCGGTGTTGACGTTTGTGGGCTACTACTTGCTGGTGGAGCTCGGGCCTCCGGACGCACAGCTGCTGGAGCTGGAGCTGCATTGGCACCGTGGCACGCTCGGCGTGACTGGCACATGTCGCTACGTCGTACGGAAACTAGTGCTTGTGTACGACCGCTTGCGAATGCTGCTGCGGGATAACGCGATCGCGTATTCGTTTTCGCTGGCACTGGAAGATAACATGGCGCTGCGTCAGGAGGACAAGGCTGAAGAGGTAGAAGTCGTCAAGCCCTGGGCTCAGGAACCACGAACAGAGCGACAGCCGTCAATTTTGGAAAGCCGATACTCGCTGACTGAGCGAGAAGACGATGACGACGACGTGCTGAGTTGTTTCTCTGCGTTTTCCAGCGATGCCTGCAACGACGATGCCTCGGATTATCCGAATGAAGACGACTATTTCATGGAAGAAGAAGATAGCGATCATGCCCACTATCCTGTCGACAACGATTATGATGCCTCGGACTGTTTCTTGGAAGAAGACGATGATGATGCCGTCGAATATCCAATCGACGAAGACGACGATGAAGTCGTGGGCGAGTACGCATACGAATTAGAACAAATCGATGAAGTGTTTTCCTTCGTTGGTGAGCTTCCAGTCGTGCTCCCGATTGAAGAACCTGTCATACCTGTTGCGGACGTGGTGGCTCCGGTGCCCAAGCAACCGAAGCCAACGCCAAAGAGCTATGTGATTAAGCCGCTTGCCTCAAAGTCAATCATGTCGCCGGCCATTCGACAAATGCTGGAAGAGGTTGATCGCATGATGCTCGAGTCGGTGGAGATGCTGACCCACGCAGATGCGACGGAGGCACTTTGTGCAGTGGAGTCCATGCAGGAAGAAGTTTCGATCGATCACGAGCTTGGTGACACGGAGGATGCCGAAGACGACGATCCAGCGAAGCCGCGACGCAGTGTGCATTTTTGTGAAGATATCGATGTGCAGGACATGCCCGAACTGCACGATTTTGATGACGATGATCTCGCCGGCTTGTTTTATGGCGAGGCCGAGCTCGACGCGATGTGCAGCGAATACTTCGCGACGGCACTGCCGTTGAGCGTGTAGATCTACGCCCCTAGCAGTATTCGTTCCGACTGTTAGCATAGTCTCACCCGCGACGTAGCGTTTGTTAAATAAACCAGAAACACATGTGTCATTGAGCGGATGGTACTCTACGGAGCGCTAGCTCACTGCTTGTTGAGGAACGCCATGAACGACGAGTACGAGCGGTCCAGGTCGAAACTGAGCTGGCGCGCTTGGTCCTCGTCCAGTTCGTCGGACGCTCGCATTGCGTTCAGCACTCGGAGCCAAGACTCGATCTTCTCGCGACCTTCAAAATTGGGCGGCAAGCCACTGACCTGTGTCAAGCTCGACATCATCTCGCTGAGCAGCGGCTGGATCTCGTCAACTGCACGAATGTTCAGCTTGAGTACATCCATGACAGTGATGAAGCTCTGCACGGTTTGCGCCACGTTGACGCTGTCGGCCTTCCGATTTGTCGTGTTGTGGACGACCGTAGCAGGGACGCCAATCCGCACAAGCCGTTCCAGCGCCCGCGGGCAGTCCAACCTGTACTTGGCGATGAACGACTCGATGTTGTCTAGGAAGCCACCCATACGTAGCGCAGTCTCAGCTGTCTTGAACTGGGAAATAAGCTTGGTGCATGCTTCTGTGTACTGTCGCCAGAACCACCATCAATATACGAGAGCACAATGCTGACGGCCTGACCCGTCGTCATGAGAGATTGGTACCTCGTCCTGACTGATTGCATCGCGCACATAGGCTGTCTCGAGATGCTCTGTGGTCTACTCAGCACACGCTTGTCATTGTCTGCTGGGACGCACTCGCATTCCATCTGCAGCACACCTCACCTTGATAATGGCGTAAAGGTCCGAGAGGTCTTCGAACTTTCGTCGATCTTTCGTGTCTGTCCACAGCTTCACTTCCTGCTCATGCGCATCCATCAGTGCATTGCCATTCTGAGCGCTCCATTGCCAGGGCGTGGCACCTTGACTTGCGCTGCCTGCTGCTGGGCATTGCCGTAGGAGCTCTGGGAAGGGAAGGGTCGTCAACACGGTTGCATTGGCGTCATGCGGCACGCTCCGATCACATACATACGACTGTGAGCTGGCCGACGCGTTTCCAGCGTATGCATACGACGTTGCCGGCGGGGGCCCACCTGCCGACGGGTACCCTGCATACCCCTGGCCGCTTTGCTGATGCATGTTGCTTTGTTCCTCACTTCCGCACACGATGAAGAATGCGTCGGAATTAATCGAAGAGTAACGGTAGTACGAGGTCACACTGCTGTTTGACACTGTGCTGTGCGACTCAGCAAGTGTATCCACTCGTGCGCTCTGAGGGTGCGCTATGCGCAGATTAAGCGGACGAATGGCCATCTCCGTCCGCCAGCGGAGCACTACATGTACTTGATTATTCAACTTCACTTGAAGTTGCAGTATTTCGAGTGCTCATTCTCGAATTTGCCGCCATTGGCATTGAAGAGATGGGGCGGAAATGGTTCCAGCTGATCGATGGAGCGCTGACTTCGATGCTGTCTCCGTGGGTGTTGAAGATGTTGTTGCACTCCGAGACGCGGTGAAGGACAAGTACAACGACAGCCACCTTGCAGGGATCGCTGCATCCGACCTCACAGTCTTCGCGAACTGGGCGGCGTACGACGCGAAGCAGGCACTGGAAGGGGATTCGCCGATCGGTTCGTTTGGTCAAAGAAGGATGCGCTCACCGTGCGCGTGCTTCGGCGCGCAGAAGTCTTTCTCAGCACACTCGCAATGAACCTTCTCCAAGTGATTCTGCCGCACATTCTCGCAAATGCCCGACCACTCGGACTGAACGGAACGGTACATTCAAGGAACGATTGTGCGAGTATTATGGATGCTTTCGGCGAAAGAAGACGTGGGTGCGATGCATGTTGCTCGATGTTGCTTCTCCAAGGTCGCTCGTGATAGCGTCGCATTTGTTTCGTCGAAGCCACGAATTTTCATCGCTTCCGATGATGCAAATATCGGATATCGACGACGAGAAGAATGGTCTGTTGCTGTTCAAGCCATTGGAATACGCGCACGGCCATTCCCAAATTGTGACGATTCCGGCATTTTCCGTTCGAAGCTGTTCGATCCTTCCATCGAAGACACGCGCATCATCGATCTCAAAGATCGCACAGGGAATAAAGTGCTCAATACGGAACAAACAGAAGTGCTCCTCGATAGCGTATCGCGGGCGAAGAAAAGATGCACCTTCAACGTGGCGACAACTTTTGGTAACCTGGATGGCAAGCGTCTGGTATTCACTGGTTTAGAGCGGCCATTCCATCGCTCTTCGAATCTGCAAATACGAGTCACTCGCATGATTGCCTTGCAGAAGAACAGGATCGACGCATCGTATGACTTTAAAGATTTTTGGACGGAAGTGCCTTTGGATGACAAGATGGAGATGAAGCGATGTTCTCAATTTCTGAAGAAATTCACACATCAAAAATGTGGTAATCTCGTATCTAACGCAAAATATCCAACGCATAGTAACCAACGCAATGCGCACTCAAAATAGCGACGCCATCCGAATGGTGGCCTCACCTTACCCACATGGTAGCCTTACCATATCGATGCGGGTGTTTCGAGATCAGTGATGAATCAACCTGTAAGTATTGGAATCAGTATGAGTCGTAAGAAATATGGTGAGTCGGGTGGGTCAATCCGTTCTAGACTCACAGAAATAAATCAATATCTAGAAAACTTCTATATTGCTACATACATATATATATGTATTTGTGAGTGTGTGAGTCTATATATAAACTGATATTTTCCGAAGCACTTGCATTTGCATAGGGGGGCAAATGCAAATGCAAATGCAGCAAAGCGGAGCGGTGACTTTGCATTTTACAGACTCACAAATCACAAATCCTGAGTTGATATACATGCAACTAGCGAGTCTTCAGATACCTAAAGTTGTCGCCACGTTGAAGGTGCATCTTTTCTTCGCCCGCGATACGCTATCGAGGAGCACTTCTGTTTGTTCCGTATTGAGCACTTTATTCCCTGTGCGATCTTTGAGATCGATGATGCGCGTGTCTTCGATGGAAGGATCGAACAGCTTCGAACGGAAAATGCCGGAATCGTCACAATTTGGGAATGGCCGTGCGCGTATTCCAATGGCTTGAACAGCAACAGACCATTCTTCTCGTCGTCGATATCCGATATTTGCATCATCGGAAGCGATGAAAATTCGTGGCTTCGACGAAACAAATGCGACGCTATCACGAGCGACCTTGGAGAAGCAACATCGAGCAACATGCATCGCACCCACGTCTTCTTTCGCCGAAAGCATCCATAATACTCGCACAATCGTTCCTTGAATGTACCGTTCCGTTCAGTCCGAGTGGTCGGGCATTTGCGAGAATGTGCGGCAGAATCACTTGGAGAAGGTTCATTGCGAGTGTGCTGAGAAAGACTTCTGCGCGCCGAAGCACGTGCACGGTGAGCGCATCTTTCTTTGAACCTCCGAGAGCAGCAAGAAGCATGAGGACGACAAGCCGCCAATGTCGTTCCGCTTTCATGAGTTGTATCGATATGCCACGCCGCTCGACTAAGTCCTGCTGGTTCTGGGCGTGATTACATGATGTCGCTGGTGAGTGGCGACGTCATCACGAGCTTCTCGCCGACCGTCAATCAAACGGCTGTGATCAAGGCAGCGCTCGAGTTTTTTCTCATCGCTATTGTGGCCGACTACATCGCATTCGTCACTAAGAATTGGTATGGAGTGAATCGTATATCCTCGCATATAAAGGCAACGAGCGTAYCCCYMCCCCCCCCCCCCCCCCCYCMSMSCSCC
>NSDO01000441.1:18453-43988 GCA_002286825.1 Lagenidium giganteum
CYSYSTGTGTGACACTCACTGTGTGTTCCACGAAGAATTGGTGTGTGTGTTTTTTGGGTGCCTCAGCTAACAATCTACCGGCGAATGTAGAATGGCTTCAGCTTGGGCATCTGCGGCATTGTGAGTGAGATCGTCCGCAGCTTGGTGGCCAGGTCATCGTCAGATGCAGCTGGCTGCTGCACTGGAGCCGGTGGAGGAGGAGGTGGGGGAATGAAGTTCAGGGCTGCAACTTCTTCGTGTTGCTGGTTGTCGCCGTACGACGGTGGGGGTGGGACAGGCATCGGCGGCTGGCTCGACCGGACAGGGTCGAACGCAGGCTGTTGCGGCTCCAACGGTCCCTGAAGCGCTGCCTTACTTTTTTCCAGTTCTTTGGCCATCATTGCCTGAAAAATCTGCACACCATTGGAAACGAATCAGTTGGTCATGGAGCCGATGACATCACGTTCTCGGCGTTGTTCCGACCTGGTCTGTTCTCTCTTTGATGAGGTTCCGGTCCACTTCCTCGGAGATGACAAAGTCGGTGGCTTCGGCGTTTTTGACGTAGAAATTATGCATGACCTGGCGCACCATTTCCAGCTCACCATTCAGCATGGTGTCGCGTTCGCTCTCGTACTTGGCAAACACTTTGTACAGCTCAAACGTCGATGTCTGCAACGCTTCCCGCGCTTGAGCCAGCTTTTGCTCGTTACGCTCGAGGTGGCGCGCGTTCACACTGCTCTTTGCACGCAAGTGGCACACTTTGCGGTCGTAGCAATCGAACTCGAGCTTCAAGCGCTTGCGACGTTCTATTTGCGATCGCACCGACTTCATGGCGTTGATATGGATGTCTAAGAATCGTATTGCACCCGACAATATTGCATCCTGTACTCATCCGCTCACATCAGAGAAACACTGACACACGACCAACCTCGCAGTCAAGGAATTGCAAACAAGTACCGCGTTGTGGAAATGGTTCTTCACTTCCTTGGTCTCGTTGACCGCGCACATCGCATGCCGAAACTTCTCTGCGTCCGTTCCTTTCCCCACTGCATCTGCGCTGACAACACACCACACATCGGCTCCAAGGCCGCACAGGCAGTGCTGTACAGTGGCAGCGCCTTCGTGCGGTAGTCGTCCAGGCTCTGCCGGATGTCCAGGACCTTCTGCAGCAAGCCACCAAATCGCTGCACGTGCTGCTCATACAGGTCATCTGCCGACACCGCCTCCTACAAATGACCATCGTTATACAAAAAGACCCACGGTACCACCTCCATCTCTCCATCTCTCTCTCTCCTAGACGCATGCACAGTCACACACCTTGCCAAAGCTCGTTCGCAGCTGCAATTGCAGGCGTCGCTTCTGCAAGCGCCAATTCGGAAAGGAGCGCTTCGCGTCCGCGTCCCTCATGTCGTGAAGGCGCTGGCTGTGTGCCGCGTCTGCGTCTTTGCGCGTGCGGGCCGGATGCTCGCGCATGATCCATGCGTGCGCCGCGCCAGTCCACCCATGGCCCCAGCACCGAGAGCTTATCCGATGGCTGCCTCCCCAGAATAGCACCCATCAGTGCCGATGGCTTCGCTGTGACGTGTGGTGCCAGCGCAGACAGTTCGTATCATATCAGTTACTAACCCAGGTGCCGTTTGAAATTCGCGCGGGCAGAGGCAAAGGCAAGCGAGCGAGGCAGGGACGGCGCCCATGGCGGAGACACGGCGCGACACCAAGCGCGCCCGAGCGGCCGCACCAACCACCGCCACTGCCAGCGCCAGCACCAGCGCGAATGGATATTACGCAGACCCGATGTCGCCCATTGCGTCGACGCCGATGAAGCGGCAGCGCTCAAAGCCAGGTGCGACGGGTGCTGGGTCCGTTGCCCAATGCCAATGCCATTGATGTTGAATATGCGCTGCGGCACAGAGAACACCAAGTCGACGAAGCCAAAGCACCAGCACACAGCGACGGCCACGCCGCATGCGTCGCTGCGCAATGCCGCGCCTTCTGGCGATGAGGAGTTCTTTTCGCCACGAAAGTTGCTCAAGGAGTACGATGAGGACGACGCTGCCACGGCCGAGTACGTGCGGTTGAGAACGAGATGGTGGTTGCGAGTGCTCTCTCTGACGTTAAAGGTTGGATTGGTGATGCAGAGAGAAGAAAGAGAACAGCGCGGCGTTGGCGCAAGCGCAAGAGCATGCGACGCCGGCGGCGACGCCGAGCTCAGAGACTGGATCGCCTGTCGATGCCATGTTTTCGCCCATGCTCAAGGCTCCACATCGATCTGCGAACCCGTCTCCGGCCAGCCAGGACTCCCACACCGACGGCAACTTCCTGTCCACCAGCTCGCTAGGCTCGGCGGGTCATATTGCCGACGAGTCAACCCTGCCAGCGGAAGAGGCAAGCATGGTGGATGAGGGAGAGGATACGACCGATGAAGCGCCTGAAACCGCGTTTGATCCGTACGCAATGAAAGTGCTTCGTATTCGTCGCGTAGTGATGGGTGTGCTGACGGTGGCGCGATACAGGTTCTATTTCATGAAAACGTTGCCAAAGTACGAAGAGATCGTTCCACACACGCGGCCTATCGTGCTCCCAGCGAAGTCACGGCACGCACACAACGTTTGCCTGGTATGTCAAATGCTACAATGTCCATGCATCTGTACGATACTGATGATAATCTATGTGGGGGTGTAGGTGTTGGATCTGGATGAAACCCTCGTCCACTGCAGTGTAGACCATGTGGAAGACCCGCACTTGACGTTCCCGGTCAATTTCAACGGCACAGACTATATCGTCAACGTGAAGAAGCGCCCACACATGGAGTATTTCTTGCGACGGGTCTCCAAGCTGTTTGAGGTGGTGGTTTTTACGGCCTCTCATCGTGCTTACGCCGAAAAGCTGCTAGATTTGCTGGACCCTCGACGTGAATACATCAAGTACGTTGCGTTGCACTGCTGGTGTCACATGCCAAAGTATTGGACTAAATCCTTCTGATTTTTTTCCCGCAGGTATCGTCTGTATCGCGAAGACTGCTTGGATGTTCATGGAAACTACCTCAAGGACCTAAATGTTCTCGGTCGTCACCTGTCTAAGGTGCTGCTGGTTGACAACTCTCCACATGCGTTTGGGTACCAGGTACGACGTGACGGATGGTATCTATTGGTTGATTGCGCCATCTTAATGTGTGAAATACGTGCAGGTGAATAATGGTATTCCGATTGAGACGTGGTATGACGATGAGAGTGACGAAGAGCTGCTCAACTTATTGCCTTTCCTCGAAAGCATCGCTGACACAGATGACGTCCGGCCCATCGTGGAGAAGCAGTTTAAGATCCAGAAGCTGATCGACGCCGCCGAGTAGAACAGCGAAGAATGCAGGGAAGCTGCGAGTTTTGAGCCTCCATGCACCACGTGCTGGATTTTGCTGGGCAAGTCAATGGTAGTTTTATTCTATTTTATTGTTGCCTCCGCACTCGTCACACAGTGATAGATGACTTTGTTTTACCGGTCTTGGCTTGCTTCGATGACCACTACGGCAGCCGTCGATCATCGTGGCTGGCAGCTGGAAACTAAACTGGAACGTAATTGGCGTTGAAATGCGAGAAGAGCTTAACTTCTCTCATCACCACGTCAATTCCCGTGAATACAGCATTTTCACTGTCCCGCGCAGATCTTGAGCACGGTCGGCAGCAAAATGAGACGAGTTTCTGCGGATTGCCAACCACGGTCACTGGTATAAGGTCGATGGTGCTTCATGGGTCGAGCAATAGCGCACGAGCATTGCATGGCGCGTCGATGGATTGCTAAAGTTCTTCTTGACAGGCCATTTCCTTGATCTGGAGTCCGCTCCGCTTCGTCCGAAGTCAGTGCTTGATCTGATGCAGAGGAAGGTCACTTCGCCGCTACTGCGAACTCGCAGCTCAACTATCGAAAGAATGGGTGGAAGAATACGCACTTCCAGTCTCGCCAAGCACTTGGAGGTAACGACGTCAGTAACAACTATCAGCGGTGTCGACCGCACATTCCGAATCCCCAACCACAGTGTTCGTGCAGCAGGAGTGAGTTCGGCCGCCGGGCGCTCGAGCAAAGGCCGCGACTTCGTGTTCGCAGTTCTGAAATCGGATCGTTTGATGGGTCAATATTATGTGTTTCTCCAGCGGATTGCGTGCTTTTTTCGCCCAATATACGATCCGAGCGAAGAGATCCGACTGCGGCGAAACACGCGCACGAGAGTGGCTCAAATGCACGTCGTTCTTCGCGAGATTGATCAACAGCCTGTTGGACTATGGCAAGGGCGTGAATGCGCACAACACCTGGCGATAGGCACCAATGATCGTGTATGAGAGATAGTACGAAGTCAGAAAGTCAACAACGTGGGTAATGATGTAGTCTTCCAGAGAAGTCGCGCAACCGAACCAAGTCAATGTCGGCCGCCTTGAAGACAAGTTCAACCACCACGCTCATCTCAATGCGGCCCTGACATGGTAACCAATATCGGGAAGATACCCACAACCGAGGCCCTAGGTTCGTGCTGGTATTGGTATCATCATCCCATCCATCAGCAACCCCTGGAAGTCTTCCAGAAAGGCTGCTGCCGCCCAAATCAGAGGGCGTTTTGCCCCATTGGAGAACTCAAGCGACTTCTCTGGTCACCGGTAGTTTCGCCTCACCAGGCTCAACACATTGCTAAGCCAGTGACATGGTCAACCTAGCGCCTGGACGGTATTTGGAAGTGCAACCTGGGGTGATCACGTTTGGTTCCAACGCAGTGCGAGACATCCACATCACCTCCAATACGTCAAACCTCACGATCGACCGCGCATATAATGGTCAACTCTTCGTGTTTCTGGCCAAGTGCGCTTTTCTGGTCTGCGGCCTAATGGCGTTCCCGGGTGGGAATCATGGCGTCGAGTTACGTTCGAGCATCACCGCATCGCAGCTTCAGGGTATGCAGCCCGGGCCAGCGTCGGTGAGATTGTAGCTGGCGCTCCTCGGTTTATCAATTGCTTCTTCCGCGACAACTGGGCCGGGATTGCTGGCACGTTCTACGTGGCAGGCAATGCTGCGCCAGTGTTCGAAGACTGTGTTTTCGCCGATTCTGGGTGCAATCCCGCTGGTTGGGCTGATGTGATATGCCCAGAGGGGAAAAGCTTAGACACGTGGACGCGCTGTACGTGTCTGAGCTTTTCCGCAACAACTCCTGTGGCTATGGTGGCGTTATTGACGACGGGATGGAGAGCAGCAGCAAGTTTATTGACTGCACGTTCGTAGACAACTATGCGTCATATTTTGGTGGGGCGTATTAAGGCTACGGTAGCACTAGAGCGCATTTTGACGGGTGCTTGTTCCGCAACAATCGCGTCGCGAAAGGCTCGAATGGCCAAGAATTTTTGCTTGCCGTGTCCGTCGTGACCGCATTTGAGAACTCGAGGTTTGAAGCGGGCGATGCACCGCAAATTGAGGTGCGCACTGAGACTCCGTTGAGACGCAACAGAAAGCCAAGGATCGTCATGAGCGGATGATTGAGCTTCAGGATTTCTACTCGATTATTTCCCGTGATCCATATCCATTTGTAAAACTGAAGACACGAATGCTCGAAAGTACCTATTCAGTGCGCCTTTGAGATGCGGTTTGATGGCGCAGTCTGCGTGATGCTGGAACTTACGGCAACATTGCCCTAAAATGCGCGAAGCGATGGGTGCGAGCCATACGTTTTGAGAAGCTGCGAACACGACGAACATCGATGGATCACCGCACCAAACGCGGAACGTGCTCAGGGGCGAGCTGCGGTGCTTTTGGATCTCGGGACGGCCTAACTTCTAAACTTTCTCACCTCAGCGTTGCCTGTCACAGAAAACGCAAAACAATGCATATCGCTCGTTGATGATACATGTTCCCAGTCGTTGATGTCGGCGGCACGGCGTCGACATGCGTGGCAAAATTGTTGCCGGATGCTAGGGCCAGCTTTCGATGGCGGTCAAACCGATATTTCCCCGCGTGAGCTGAAAAATCAAAATCCACTGGAACCGCTGAACCGAGCGGAGTCAACACCTTCAACGTTATGATGTTTTAATATCGCAGTATCATCACGGCGCCGTTGTTTTCATCAGACGTTGATTAAGGAAGAGGTAGTAATGCATCTTTCCGGCGCGGTGTCACTTCCACTGGACTCTGGCTGCTTCCATGACCACTCGGACAACCGTCTTTCGTTTTGTTCCAGTGCTGGAATCCGTTGTGGAATGACCTGCGAGTTGAAGTGCAAAAAGAGCTCTACTTCGTCATTCGCCGCACCATCACATTCAGCCGAAGCGATGTTCTCCTGCATCGGAGGTGACCTTGAACACGATCGACAGCAGAATCCATTCAGTTTTCTTCGGGTCACCGACCAAGGTCGGTACTGGAAGGCCAGTGACGCAGGATGCGCCAGGCACGATTGAGCCAGCAGTGCCAGCGTCGGGTACTCCAACGTCTTGCGCTGCCAGTACGATAGGATCTTGTCAAACGGCACATCGCAGAAGGGCACAGACTCGTTCTGGAGATACACCTCCACTTCGCGCTCGTATAGCACTGTCGTGGGATCCTGTCGCGTCGATGGACCATTTTCCAAAAAACCAAGACGGACAAGCTCTTCAGCTTGACGGGTCACCTTTCTTCGCTTCCGAGTCGGCTCGGCCTCGTTAGTGTCACCGTCGTCGTCTTCATCAACAGGTTCCTCTTCAATTGCCGACTGGCTATGCCGCTGCTCGATCAGATGCAACACCACTTTATTGATACGGCTGAGAACAAGCTCCTTGGCTGCTGACCGAGGCTGCGCACTGAGCGCACCTGTGCTGTCCACCATTGACTCCAAGAAGCTCAGCTGTCGAAAGCACGGGTGGAAAAAGACACACATCGTCGCGCTAATTGCTGCCTCTGTCTCGCCAAGCTCCTTGGAAACGACCAGCTCGGTGTCACTTGCAGTCGTTAGGGACGGCGACCACGCGTTTCCAATTTCTTGCCGCAGTGTTCGAGCAGCAGGGGTGAGCTCGCCTGCTGGACGTTCCGAGGACACGAACGAAGAAACGTCCTGATCGCACTCGTCGTCATCCAAGCCCAGCGACACGAGCGGGAGCTCACGTGCTTGGTTGAGCACTGTTTGCTTGATTGCAAACAGCTGAACCATGGCTTCAGCGGCCACTGGGTAGTCGTTGGCCGCCGTGGCGATGTCGCGCATGAAGTTACGGATGGGCGTCAGGATGGACACGATTTCGAGAATGTCTTGCTTGCTGAAGCGCGAGAACAGATCCGGGAGCACGGGTGGTGGTGACGGTGGTAACGCAAAGTCGACGTTGGCGTTGCCATTTGTGGACTGCTGCGTCAGGAACACAATCTGGCACGGCTCCCACGACCGAGCAATGTGTTCCAGGATACCAATGGCGGCCTCCCAAGGGAGTTGCGAAAAGTAGTCATCGAGCTCCATGTCTTCCTTCCGATCATTGTTCGTTGGGATTCGTGGCAGCTTCGCTGAGTGCTGAAGAAACCACAGCAGGGCCTCCATATCGCCTTCAACGGGCGAGAACAGTTCGAGGAGCGTGGAATGCTCCACCACGACGAGCACGATGTCTTTGAGCCCCAGGACGAGCCGTCGTAGCACACTGCTCACCGAGTATGTGCAGGACGTCGCGAGCCACGATCGACACATAGACAGCAACGACGGTGTTGCTGGCTTGCCCAACACCTGCAGAGCAAGGTTTGAAGCCCACGCAGCGTGGATGCTAGTGTTGCACTCGTGCACACACGAGAGCACCTGCTCCACTCGCACGCCGACCTTCTGCAGCAAGCCTTTCATCCAGAGCGCTGGTCGCGGGTCATTGACGCGCGCCATGTCAAAGCGGCGCACACCCAGCGTAAACACGTGCTCCTTGAACGCGCTTGAGATGAACTTGAGTTGCAGCGCCACGTGCGACTGTAGCGGATTGGTCTGACATGGCCACTGCACGATCATGGCGTGGACAAGCGGCTCGTGGCGCGCCGATTCTTCCTGCAGCACGGCTCGAATGGCGTTGTTGGTCGCAGTGTACAGCTCAACGAGGTGCATCTGCAACGACGGCGGCGGAAGCGTCGTTGCTTGCAACTCCATCATTTCGGTGACGACGGACGACGGCAGCAAACTATGGATGACAACACGCTTGATCCACTCGATCGTGGTGTGCCGCTGGTGCGCAGTCGCGTCCGGCGCCGTGGACGCGCTGCTTCCATCGCTTTCCGTGAGCGCGTTGGCAGGCTGCTCGATGAACGTCGCAGGCACAATCGACGTCATTGAATTCGCTGGTGGCTCTGTCTGTTCTTGTTGTTGTTGCTGCTGCTGCTGCTGCTGCTGCTGTTGTTCAATGGCTTTCTTGGTCATCTGGACCGTCTTGGGCGACACAAGCTGGTGGAACACTTGGAGATGGCGCGTGCAGCCGGATATGTTGGCGGTGGTGCTGATCATGGTGCGATTGGCGCGGCATTGCGGCGACGCGAGGCAGAACCACTTGGACTTGGCATCCAGCACGTTGCGCACGCGCCGGCCGTAGAAGTAGATGAGCGAGCGCTGGGCATTGTTCTTGGTCGGGATGGGGAAGTCCACGTACCCGTCGGGCGGCACGAAATTGGCGACGGCTTGCTGCACAGCCGGCGGCACGTCTTCCGCCGACACGGGCGTGGCTTCCAGGCCGTCCTGCAGCGGCTCCGGTGGCGCTGGCGGTGACGCTGCTGCGGATGGCGGCTTTGCGGGCGAGGCCATGGGTCTTCCACGAGTCAACACACCAACAACACAATCGCGAATAAAACCTCAGCTCACGACCTGTGAGATCTGAACGCGAGGTTGAATCAGCCACTCTGACACTGGAACGATTCAGGAATGAATTGGCGGTGCTCACGAAGGGACGCGAGGAAGGATGTCGTTCGGACAGCTGGAGATGCACATCACATGACCGCTGCGAATGACAACCAGTTTGGTGCTCGCAGTTGAGTTGTCACGGGACACTCAACATGGCCACAGCTCGATTGCTGCTCGACTGGATTGAACACGAGCCTGGAGGACCAAACTGGTTTCGAAATTGTAAAAGCGAACGTATCGTCAACAACGCTCGTGGGCTCAGCTGGAATCGTGCAATTAGGGCGAGATGCACAGCAATGACACCTGAGGCACCCACCGTCGTGTGCTGACTTCCAGCGCCCCAGCTGGCCGTGACGGTCTTCGTTGTGTGTGACGACGACCATCGATGGCATCCCGCGCCAAAGTCATCAAGGCAACACGCTCACGCACCGCGTGCTCTCTAGCAGACAGATCCTTGATCTTTGTTTTGTGGACGTGTTGACGTAGAACAAGCTGGGCGTTTGTAAGTCTCTGCAAGCGTCCGGTGCCGACGAGGTCAGATCTTTGCGGTCTTGTGGTTTTGCAGTCGAGCGAGTCGCTCATTGCGCAATTTGCAGCCTCCAGATCACCACCTGGCCCAACCAACCAGCTCCCAAAGCATCCGCGAGTCTTACCAGTCAAAATGGGCTCCTACCTCACCATCGTCAACAACACGCCTGACAAGTGGCACTGCCGCGTCTCGGCCGACGAAGCTGCACTTAATATGGTCAAGGTCGTGACCTCGTCGTTCTCCAAGGTGGTCGGCACCATCGGCGGCGCGGTCTCGAAGATTCCCATCCCAGGAGCAGAGCCCGTCATGATCGGAATCTCGATCGGTGCGGCCGTCGTATCAACAGTGGCAATCAGTGCCAGTGCGGCGACGGACTTTGTGATTGACGTCGTCCACGGCATCAACGATAACCTCGTCAACAAGGGCTTTGTCGCTATCGACGCTGGAGCTCGTCATCAATGGCCCAAGATGACGCTAGCCCTATGGCAGCAGGGCGTGTGCGTACGCACGTATAATGTCGAAGGCACGCTCACCGTCCGTACCGAGACAGTGTACATGCGTCCGATATTCAGCGGATTGACGGCCGACTCGAACATTGACCACGATATCCAGTGGTGGATCAACAAGAACGGCGTTGAGACCCAGGATGTGGCGGGCGAGCAGCCTCGTAAACTCGAGGAAGTGTCGGGGGGCTTCAAATCCACGGAGCCGCTTGAAGGAGAGTCGAATGTGGTGTCCATCTTCCCGCAAGGCGAGTAAGCTTGGAAGCTCCAAGCCGATGTTGCGTACGAACAGGTGCTGAGTCTTGAGGCACCTACATGCAGTGCAGTAATTGCAATATCTTCTCCGCTCTCCTGTGGTGTTAGATGTATATCAGCGATATGGCTTTGCAACAGCAAATGCATAGATATTCAACTTCTTGCATTAGTTCTTCAGACCGTTGTAATTCATGAGAATAGTCGACCGACCCAGACGTGAATGGTGCAACGAAAGCCATTATCTGACCGCCACGCAGTAAAAATGTTAACGATCGCTCGAACATGAATTCATGCTTGAGGTAGTCAGTTTCTTGGTGCATAGCTACATCGTTTGTAGAGTCAAACCCGCTGCATTGTCTCGCTGGTCATCGCTCGATAATCCTCTCTGTGGTTCATCTCCACGTTGACTTGAGCCTACGCGGATTCAAAAGATCAATGCGATGCTCTTTCTAGCCTAGCATATACGAGCAGTATGTCATACCGTCATGCAGCCCTGCGTCGACGCGTAGGTGCATTGGGCAATGCATTGCATGCACTGAGCAAGATCACCGGCTCTTGGAATGCAAATCGCGAGGCATTGGCACCCGATACTTGCGATTTGAATGCAGTTGTTGCACCGCTGCGCACAGAATTTGTTTGGAATCGGCACGATCTTTCGTGGTTTTCTCCAGCGGACACTGACAATGATTCGGTTGTCCCATTCATCAGGCTGAAGGCTGTATCGATCCATAATCAACATCCGCGTCGCGGACACAGCACAACCATTGCACAAAAATGCCTGCGCATACGAAGAGTTTCAACCCTCCTGCGCAGATACCAGTTCCGCTTCTGCCAAACGACACGTCACCTCCAAGCACAAGCACACGCTTGGACAGCTCTGCTCGCCACATTGGCCTGCCTGGAGAAATGGCACCAAGCCATCCATGTATCCTTGGCAGCAGCGGTAGTTGGCCATGTTGGAGTGCAACGCTTTACGTCGAATGTAGATCTGTGCGCAACATGGACAGAAGCACGACACGAGACAGCCTGTGCACGAAACGATGAGCACCAGCGCGAATGACAGATGATGCGACGACCATGTCGTGTGCGTAGTTACATCCAGGGTCGGCTTGTGGCGCGGCCATCATGTTGACTATGAATTTGTGCTCATGAGCCTGTCTGGCATCGCCCTCCACGGGATCTGGCGGACACAGAAAGTAAAAGCACATCGCGTTTCCGTGACTTTTGGATTGTGCCGACTTCACGCGCTTTGGCGACAGTTGACAATGCGCGACACGACGGGGTCAGCAGACGGCATTCAGCCTGGCCCACGGGGACAACCAAAGATCAGTTTTCACAAGCATGGCCATGTTCTGAATACATCGACTCGCGGCATCGTATTGAGCAGATTTATCGAGTTCCTTGAGGTGTGTATGCATAGCAGCAATGCAGCCGTCCTCCATGCGCATGCGCTTCAAACACGGTCCATCACTTCGTCGGCAACCGGTGGGTATTGTTCGCGGCGGTTCAATTCCACGTTGACTTGGGCCTGTCCGTCCACAGCCGAGACAGTGAGAATCGTGGTTTCGTAAGAAAGAAAAGGACAGGTTCGTACCGTCATACAGCCCTGCACGGACATGTAGGTGCACTGTGCGATGCAGTCCAAGATCTGTGCGACGTCACGCAGTTCGGTAATGCAGATCGCGAGGCAGTCGCAAATGACGCTGAACATTTGAATGCAGTTGTTGCAGCGCTACCAAGACACAACACCATCATCACAATCACGCATCGCAGAGTGAACGTCGAACGCACGCATCCACGTACGATAATGCGGTTGTCCATTTCATCAGGGCGGAGGTCGTAGCGGTCCATGACCATCATGCGCGTCGCCGACACAGCGCAGCCATTGCAACAGAACGACTACACACACACACATACATTCCTCAGCGTTAGATCGCGCTCATACTTGACAAACCACGCCCACCTCCAGCACCATCGCACCTCCAGACACAAGCAGCAGGTCGGACAGCTCTGCTCGCCGCACTGTCCGGACTTGATGCACGGCATAATGCCATCCATGTACCCCTGACAGCAGCTGTACTTGGTCATGTCATAGTTCAGCGCCTTGCGACGGATGTAGATCTGCGCGCAACATGGACACAAGCACGACGCAAGACAGCCTGCGCAGATCGCGATCACTCACGTCACTGCCACCCAAAGCACTCAATCGCCACAAGCTGCTTCCTCACATCCAGGGTCCGTCTTCGGCGCCGACATCATGTCCACCGTGAACTTGCCCTGGCGGTCATTGCGCGGATCTCCTTCAATCGGTTCGGACGAGCACAGAATACACATCGTTCTCTCTTGGTGTCTTCTTCGTCGGGTCGCTACTGGTGTTGGGTGTCACTTTGCCAATCGTGGACTGAGCGAGCGGCAGACGGTGGCTCGAGAGTGCGCCACTGCTGTGCTGCGGACTGGCTTCAGCCCAAGCCACCACCGACCCGGCACACACACGATCGGACCGTGTTTTGGCACGCGCGTGGCGCTACGTTGAAGTCTCGTAGTGTGGGCCACACCAAGTCGCCAGCCTGTGCTGGTACAGTGTACCACTGTGGCAGGTAGGTGTGGGGCGTCACTCCCCGGGGGCATCAAGCAAGCAGCTCAGGTCGGGCGCGACCAAGGAAGGCCCCGAAGGCAGGCAGGCGACCAGGCGGCCAAGGCATGTGGCGTCGCCGCGCGTCCATCGGCGGGCCGTCGACGTCGCGCAACTCCGAGTCCAGCGGCCAATCCAACTCGATCACGGGGTACCCGTCGCTCACGCACAACTCGTTCTACACGAACAACGCGAACGACCGGCCGCTCGTGTTCTCGCTCGAAGTGCCGACGGTCGGGCCGCTTGGCCTCGACCTGCGCGCGCGCCATGTGGAGCGCGACAAGCCCCAGCGCGGCGCCGTCGTCAAGGGCTTCCGCGGGCTCGAAGGCGGGCGCAAGGGCTACGTGGAGGAGACTGGGCGCGTCAAGGTCGGCGACATCCTCCAGATCATCCACCAGACGCACATCGACGACATGCCGTTCGAGCAGATCGTGAACCACGCCAAGGAGCTGCAGAGCGACGCGTCGGCCTGGCCCCTGCGCCTCGAGTTCCGCCGCGAACCCAACGGCAGCGACGCGTTTGGTGCCGCCAGCGCCAGCGCCACGCCGAGCAAGCCCCGCAAGTCGAGCTTCTTCTCGCGCCCGTCCATGATCAACCCAGCGCAAGACGGCAATTTCAACGAGAAGCTGCAGTATTTCCGCGGCTTCTTTGCCAACCGCATGCCCACGGGCGGCGCCGCGCCGAACAAGAAGAACAAGCCGCCCATGCCGTCGCCAGAGACCGTGAATGAGATGTATCGAGACCTGCTGCTCAAGCGCGGCGTCCCGGATGATGTCATGGACGAGTTGGTGCGCATTGAGTCGACGGAGAACAAGTGGCACGTGGTTTGGTACGCGCAGCAGCACGATAACAACGAGGACGGCTCGCACTCGAATCTCGCTGAAGCAGCGCGCATGGCAGAGAACCTAGTGGAGCTGAAATGGGACAACAAAGGCTTGAAGGAGTTGGAAACACTGCAGACCAAGATCTCGTCGGGATCCGCGGAGTGGATCGAGGCGTTCCTCGAAAATTTCGGTCTGGATTACCTGACAATGAAGCTGCCGGACCCGTCGCCGTTCCCAATTGAACATTCGCGGTTCGAGAAGGCGATCAAGATCTGCAAGGTCATTTTGCGCACGCTGCGATCAGTGACGCACTTCACTGCTGGTGTTGAAGCGATCACGAACGTTCCAGGTCTGGTCAAGCGCGTTGCGCTGTGCTTCCACACGGATGACGCCGACTTGAAGAAAGAGACGCTCCAGTTGCTTGGCATCGTGTGTTACAACAGTGCTGCAGGCCACCAAGCAGTGATCGAAGCGTTTGATCACTACAAGGAAGCCAAAGGTGAAAATATCCGCTTCACGTGCTTGAAGGACGCCCTCAAGTCGACGAGATACTCGCTGTCGTTCAAAGAAGATGTGCTCAGTTTTGTCAACATTATCGTGAACAAAGCTATTCGGCTGGAAGATCGATTGGCAATTCGCTCCGACTTCATTGCACTGAAAATGGCGGGCTACTTTGAAGAAGTGCGAGCAAAGTCGATGGCCGTCCAGCGGCAGCGTGAGAATGCTCGCGCGCCAGCTACCACGACCGCGTCCCCACAGGAGCCAATGTCTTCGCTCGGACCGGCTGCTATGGCGGCCGCGGCGCAACTCGACGTGCCTACGTCGCGTGATACTCTGACGCCGGACGCTGTGGAATTGCCGAAGCGGGTGCGTGACGCTAGTCGGAGCCCAGAACTCCGTCCATCGAAGCCATCGCCGCTTGTGCACAGCAAGAGCGCACCACCATCACCAGCCGAAGCTGAGCAGCTAAGTCTTTTGCAGCCTGATCGAACGTCGCTACCACGGACGGAGTCCACAGGAAGTACGATCATGAGCAACAGTGTCGACCAGCTGCGCACGCAGTTGGACAACATGGAGAAGCAAATCGACGTGTTCGAGCGCTTCATGGAAGATGATCGTAAGGACACGATCTATGAGCAAACGGATTTGGCTTCTCCCGAAAGCGTTTTCCAGACATTGGTGGACAGCGTTTCTCATGACCGCGAACTGGAGCTGTGCCTGTTGTCGGTGTTGCAGCAGCTACTGTTTATTCCTGCAGATCGAGTGATCGGAAAGGAAATGTGGGCACTGTGTGAGCGCTTGATGAAGCAAGTTGGTCTTCTGTCTCCAGTCGAAGAAGTGCGAAATTTCGAGCTTAGCTACGACGATCGCAAGGTTATCCTCAAACTGCGAGATCGCTACACAGAGTTTCTGCAAAAGTACTCGGAAGAAGACCCGTCTTTCTCCTATCACATTGGTCCGATTTTGTTGATTGAGAACAGAAGACCTGGTAGTGATGATCTCTTGGATGCTGACGCTACGGACACGGATGATGAAGAAAAAGAGGAACTCGTGATGGCGAAAGATCATCCAGATTTTGCCAAATATTTCAAGCTGCTGAAGATGGGGATGCCAATGCCGCATGTTGTCCTCAAAATGCGCAGTGAGCTTGGTACTGGTGCCGACGAAGAACTGCTGAATACACCAGATAAGATGATCTTGCTCAAAGCCAAAGAAGACGAAACAGATTCGGTTGCGGATGACGACGCACCTGCTGGAATCCGCGCCGAAGAGCATGAGAAGTATGCCAAGTTCTTCAAACTGAAGAAAATGGGCATGCCTCTTCCTCACATCGAGCTCAAAATGTCTGCCGAAGGCCTAGACGCCAAGATTTTGGAAACGCCTGATTTGCTGCTCGATGAGCAAGGCAACGAAATCACAAGCAAGCCAGCTGGTATCCCAGTGAAGGAGCACGAGAAATTTGCGAAGTTTTTCAAGCTTTTGAAGATGGGAATGCCTGTCGAGCACGTCAAACTGAAGGCATCCGCGGAAGGCTTAAACGCTGCGCTTCTTGACTCGCCTGATACTTTGCTGGATGTCGACGGCAACGAAATCAAGGATGAGGTCGCAGTTGAAAGTAAGGGTATTCCTGTGAAGGATCACGACAAGTACGCCAAATTCTTCAAGTTGATGAAGATGGGAATGCCACTTGAGCACATCAAGCTCAAAGTGTCCGCAGAAGGCTTGGATGCCACGCTGCTTGATACTCCAGACGAGCTGCTGGATGAAGAGGGAAAGCGAGTTGGAAGCGGTGAAAGCAGTGCACCACAGGGTATTCCTGTCCGGGAGCACGAGAAGTATGCCAAGTTCTTCAAGCTGATGAAGATGGGCATGCCGCTTGAGCACATCAAGCTCAAAGTATCCGCTGAAGGTTTGAATGCCACTCTGTTGGACACGCCAGACAAGCTGTTGAATGCCGAAGGTGAAGAAATTGTCGAAGAAGCTGAACCCGTCAAGGGCATTCCTGTTCGTGAGCACGAGAAGTATGCCAAGTTCTTCAAGCTCCTGAAAATGGGCATGCCAGTGGATCATGTAAAGCTGAAGGCATCCGCCGAAGGCCTCCACGGCGAGTGGTTGGATACTCCAGACAAACTGATTGATGAAGAAGGCAACGAAATCACATCAGCCGAGGAACCTAAGGGCATTCCTGTCAAGGATCACGAAAAATTTGCAAAGTTCTTCAAATTGATGAAAATGGGAATGCCTCTGGAGCACATCAAGCTGAAGGCATCTCAAGAAGGCCTCGATGGCAACCTGCTGGAGACCCCCGACAAGCTGGTTGATGAAGACGGCAAGGAAGTGACTGGTGCTGGCAGTGTGAAGAAAGTCAAAGCAAGCGAACACCCGAGCTATGCGAAGTACTTCAAGCTCATGAAGATGGGCATGCCTCGACCGCAAATCGAGCTGAAAATGGGTGCAGAAGGCTTGGATGCAAAGGTTTTGGATACTCCCGACGAAATGATTCCGGAAGCTATCGAGGAACCTAAGGCCCCACCAAAACCTGTCGTGGTTGCACCTCCTAAGCCAAAGCTTCGCAATCTCTATTGGGAATCGTTCAAAGAGAAAGAAAAGACGACTGGCACGATCTGGGAGAAGTTCGCTGCCGAAGACGACACCGACAATTCGTCTGATGACGCTACGTCGGCAGATGAATCACTCCAGAAGTACGTGGACAAGTTGGCTGACATTTTTGTGAACAAGCCTGCGAAAGAGAAAGAGCCCGCAGCAGCAGGTGGTGCAGCTAAGAAGGCTGCTTCAAAGCGTCGCGCTCCTACGCGAGTGGCTTTGATCGATGTCAAGCGAGCGAACAACATCGGCATCATGCTGGCGCGCTTCCGAATGCCATATTCGAAGATTCGTGACGCCGTGTTGCAGGTGGACAAGGATGTCCTGTCGGTGGAGAAGCTGTCAGCGCTGATTCAGTTCGCACCAGAGGACGCAGAAATCGAGGCAGTGAAGGGCTACACTGGAGATCCAAAGCTGCTTGGTGACGCCGAACAGTACTTCTATGAGCTGCTCAGCGTGCCACGTCTGTCTGCTCGTTTGCAAGCTATTCATGCCACTTGGCAGTTTGACACGTACGTCGAGGAACAGCAGCGATTGATGGCTTCGGTCACTGATGCGTGCCGCGAACTTCAGTCGTCCACGCACCTCAGGGAGATCTTCAAGGTCGGGTTGTCGCTGGGCAATGCGCTCAACGATGGCACTGCTCGAGGCGCCGCGAAGGGTTTCCGCCTCAACATTTTGCTCAAGCTCGGCCAGGTGAAGGCCAGCGACAACTCGATCACGTTGTTGAATTACGTGGCGCAAGTGTTGCGAGCCAAAGACCCTGCAATTCTGGCGTTTGACAAGGAGATGCCTTCCATCGAGAGTGCTAGTCGCGTGACTTTCCAGGTGTTGAAGGCTGGCGAAGGCGCCGTCCGCAAGGCAGCGACATTGATTTGCACCGAGCTCGAAACGCACGCCAAGTTGCCGCCGACAAAGATTGCTCAGCCAGAAAAGGCTACCGACGACGACGACGTCCCCGAGGTCAAGGATCGCTTCCAAGAAGCTGTTCAGCCGTTTGCGGAGCGAGCGAAGAAGGTCTCGGAAGAGATTCAAGTCCAATTGGATGAGATGGCAAAGACTTTCGAGAACACTGTCTCGTTCTTCGGCGAAGATCCATCGAGCCCAGAGTGTGGACCAGATGCGTTCTTTTCGCTCTTTTATTCGTTCGCCAAGCTGTTGCAGTCCGCGGATCGTGACAACGAACGCAAGCGCATTGCAGAAGAGCGACGGATCCGTCGCGAGGAAGAAACAAAGAAGCGTCTCGAGCAGCTCAAGCGCAGCAAGACAAATCGCAACTTTGCGTCCTTGAAAGACGGAGATGTGGACGATATTGTGATGAAGATCCGTGCCAAGCGCGTTGCCGAGAAGCGCAAGGAGCTGTTGCAGACGCCATTCGAAGAGGATCGGTTGCGGTCTGCGTCTCGCAGCAGTATGCAGGCACGTTCTAGCAGCAACGGTGGTGGCCCCATCGAAGCAGCATGAACACACAGGCCTGTTGTTGATGTGGTGAATTGTAACGATACTGAGAATAAAGAGGAGATATTAGTGAATTATTTGGGTGCCGCGTCGGTCATTCATCCATCACACGGGACCAGTCCCGAACGCGACCACCATGGAGCTGCTGGCACTTGCGGACGAAGTCGAGCATCAGATCCGCACGTTCCTGGATGACACGGGCATTCGCCTGCAACCAGCAGCAGCATTGGTGTCTTGTGGGCAGTATCACGAGCATTTCGTGCCGCCAGCGTCCCTCGAGAAGCACTTGGTTCGTTGGGAATACGCTGTGAACGTGATCTCACTGCCAATTCTCACGGTGCTGACATGTGTCTGTGCGCTGCAGAGGCGATGCCATGGAGAGCGATACAGCAAGCCATCATCGCATCGTGTAAGTGGCTGATGCTTGCAAGTGGCTATGGAATTGGCGCCATTGACTGGATCCGTTATTTCGATGCAGTTCTTCTACGAGAGAGCTGACAACGTCGAGCGCGTAGCAGCTCCATCCAATCCGGCAGAACCAGATGAGGCGGACGACAGCGGCCACCGTGACCAGCAGAGCCAATTCGAAGGAGAAATGGACGCGCTATCGAGCTTGCTGGAGCAGGAGACGCAGGAGGCATCAGCTGGCGCTGTCGTAGATGCCATCTCGTCCGTCGCTCGAGATGCCGGCGAGTTTTACGTCGCGGTGCAGCAGTGGAAAGCCATTCCGCGTGCATTTGAGCGATTGGAGTGGTCGGCCAGCGAGCTCACGAGTAAGACGGTGCTGGGATGGGTGATTGCAGAGCTCAGTCGCACTGTGTTTGCGCACGAAGAGCTGGACATGGAACTGGCTGATTACATCCTCGGATTGATTCAACACCCGGACTTTCGACAGCCAGACCTGCTAGTGGCCGAATTGCACGAGTTTCTCGGAGACGCAGCACGGGTGAGGTCCCCTGACAAACTAGTGCGTATGTAAGAGGGGCGTGGGATCTTACGGTATGGTGGCATTGTATGCAGGCGTTTGTGCTGTCTTTGTGGAAGTTTCTGGTGGTGGAGATCGCGATGAAGACAGTATTCGTACGTTGGACTAACGTGATGTTAAAAAGCCGAGGTGGCTGACCTTACGCGTTTGCTGACTGCAGCACATGTCCAAGGCAGAGATGGCGGAAAACGCGCGGCAGCATCAAACCAAGCAAGCTCGCACACGCGAGCTCACTGCTTTGGAGCGTGAGCGACAAGAAACAGCGAAGCTAGGTAGAACACAAACAACAGACGTAAAGGATTCCAGAAAAACGGTTGAATTGCGGGATTACAAACGCCGACGACCCAAGTACCGAACCAAGCGAGGATTGACACCACATGAAGCGTTGCGCGAGTTCTTAGCCAAGCAAATGCTGGATCTAAGCGAAGAAACTGGAAGAGAGCTCGTTGAGTGCAAGCCAGAGACGACCGCACAGGAACAAGCTTCAGGCTTGGCTCCAGACCATGTCCTCCGAGCCCAGAATTGGACTCAGTTCACGGACCCACTGGCTGTTCGGGACATGCATCGCCCCCGAGTTCAAGAGGAAGATGATCGGGGTGCGAGCCAAAGATCTCCTGCACGCGACAAGGAGCGCCACAAGCCAGACGAACGGCGACATCACAGCCACCGTGATGAGCATATTCATCGAAGACGCCAGTCCAGATCCAGATCCAGATCCAGGTCTAGATCCAGGTCCAGATCTAGATTTGAACGTCGATCCCGTGGCCGTGAAAGTGATCGTGCTCGCCGTCGTCGATCCAGATCGCGATCTCATCATCGTCGTCGCTAACTGGTTGGAGCAGGCGAATTATGGCGTGGGCCACATCCTCTGCCGGCCAGCACATGGTCGGTCGTTTGATCGGAGGAGAACGATGAAGCGTATTAATACATGAGCCACTAGCAGGCAGCGCAGCGCGCATGCGAGGCAAGGGCACCGCATGTGGTGCAAGGAGAAAGGATCACGAAACTCTGCGACCTCAAATAGATAATGCGGGGGTGATGATGCGGTCAGCGTCTGCTGTTGCAATGGCCGATGCACAGGCCAGCGCCCCCGTTGCGATCATTCCTCAAGTTGAAGGCACCTGCCCAGCAGCGCACGGCAACGACCACACAAAGCCCACAATGTCCCAGCGCCATCCGTTTGCGGTCGAAGACAATAACAATCCGGCAGCCGAGCGCTTCAGCACGCGCACCTCGAAGCCACCGGGTGGTTCGTCGACTGTCGGCTCTCTCATCTTCGGGGGTGGCGGTGGAGGCGCCGACGAATCGAGCTATCTCGACGACCGCAAGACTCGCCGGGGACGCTCCCGAGAAAGCCCCGAGCAGAACCCGATCGTCGACAAGTCGTCTTTCTACGGCAATTCGTCCACGGCGTCGGCTGCTATGCAGCAGCGCGATCGCCTCACGATCGCGCCTGGCGCCGTGTCGAGGGACGCGCTCGCAATGGTGCAACATCAACCAAGTGCACGCCGAGGCAGCAACGACAACAACAGTACGGCCACGAGCTCGGACTACTTCGCGAAGGGCATGGGCAACAACGAAGACACCGATACTCGTCGCACGCGCCGTATGTATGGCCCTCCAGGTGGAGCTTCATCTTTCAAGCTCGGTTAGGTGCTTCCCGCACGTGTTCTCATAGAGCTAGGCTTCCCCATTCCCACTGTGATATGAAGAAAACGCGTCCATTTTGCTCACCAACACATCGATAATATGACCACAGCTCTCGGGATGTTGTGGGATGGATAGTCTCCCAGCGTCAGAGCGCGCCAGTGGTTCAGTCCTCCATATCCACATCTGCGCTCCCGTCTATAAACGACGCACAGATGGCCGGCAGGAATAGCGAAGTGTGGAGCTGGCGTTCAACTCGCCATTTCGTCGGAGCGCTCAAGAAGTCGAGGGGTGAGTGCACGTGCGCACGGACGCTGCATCACGTCGCTGCGCACGCGAGGGCGAAGTAGCGACCACAGCGGAAGCGCGGGCGCGGCGCTGTGCCCGTCTTGAGTGAATGGAATGGGATGCGCGCCGTCAAAGAATACCGTCACACCGCAAGCCGTCGGCATCGTCAGCGATGCAGCCAACGTTGCACGAGGACCTGGAGCAAGAGGTGGCGGCGGTGGTGGCTTCACGATGGGCAAAGCCAAGAAGAATGCTCTGCACCCGCAGCCAGCGGGCTCCGAGCCGTCGACCACGTCGTCATCTGCTGCAGCCGCAAGTCCCAAAACGCCATCACCATCACATGCGCTACAATCTCCTGCAGCACCAGGAGCGGCGGCGTCTGCAGGCGACAAGAGCGCTGTACCGCCGTTGCAGACGCTGTCTGTCGAGGAACTAAGCGTGCAGTTCCTCAAAGCAGTCAAGAACGGCGACCAGCGAATGATGGAGCAGATCTACGAGCACACGTTCACTCGGAAACCACTAACTAAGCCGCAGGTATCGCTCGTGTCGACGTCGCGAACGCACTCGCACGCAGGCTCGAGCGACCCTGCCGCGGTCTTGATCAATGCACGTGGCATGTGGGAAAGCACGCCTCTCATCTACGCCTGCCAGTACTGCCGCCTCCCTGCCGCGCTATGGCTGCTTGACCAGGGTGCTGACCCATCGGCCCAGAACGAGAAAGGCGTGACGGCACTGCTCCTGGCGAGTCTCGAAGGCATGGAAGCGGTCGTTCGCCGAATCCTCGATCTCCCGGCCACGGTCATGGGCGACGGGAACCAAGGCGAGGGCATCGACAAGCAAGTGGGCATCGTCTACAACTCGTTCGCTGACATCAACGTGCGTGCAAACCCACTGCTGGCTGCGAGCATGAACGGCCACATTGAGATCGTGGGGCTCCTCTTGGCCAAAGGCGCGTCCGTCAACATCGCCATTCCGGCTGCTGGTGCCACGCCTGCCACCAAGCAGTTCCCGTTGCTGGCGGCGGCGAAGTTTGGCCACGCTGACGTGGTGCGCTTGCTGATCAAGTACGGAGCAGACTTTGCCACAAGCGACGCCAACGGCAGCCATGCACTGCAGCTGGCGTGCGAGGCTGGGCACTCGGCGTGTGCCCTGGAACTGCTGCAGTTGCTGCCCGAGCATTCGAGCGATAACGGTGGAAACAGCCATGACGTGTACGCCGCCGCGTGGAAGCGAGCCAACACGCACGGTCTGACAGCGTTGCATTATGCTGCCGGTGGTGGGCTCGCAGACGTGGTTGAGTACATGCTCGAAGCGCTGCACTGGAAGAACGACGCCGCATTTGTCAACGCTGGGACAGCTACGCGACAGGAGGCGGCGTTGCTCATGGCGTGCCGCAAGAAGCACGACGCTGTCATCACGGTGTTGCTTCGGGCTGGAGCCAATGCCGAGCAAGCCGACCGCGGTAACACAACAGCGATTCAAGTGCTTCAGCGGGATAACAAGCCACAGCTGATCGAGTTGTGGCATGCCCTGCGTACTCAAGAACGCGCTAAACTAGTCAAAGCGGGCACGTGGACGTGCTTCGAGGATCCAGTGCCAACAGAGGGCGGCAAAACGACCACAGCCACTGAGCTGAGCAGCGCTGATGCAGTCCCGTTGGAATCAGCGACAGCCGTGCAGGAAGATGTTCCGGAGCTGGACACCACGGCACTCGGCGATGAAAGTGCACCACCTAATCACAGCAACGATGAGCTGCAGCCTACAGCTACGCCGACGGAAGAACCGCCTTCGGACGAGGACGAGTTTGAGGAGAAGACGATCAAGCGCAACGTAGAAATTGACCGCGCGTCATCGCTAGCAGATGGATACTCGACGACGTCGCCCATTGGGACGCAGTCGTGTCGGTCTGATGATGACTTTGAGTCGTATTCGCCAGGTCCAAGTGTGTCGATGACATTGGACACGACGAACGAGCACGAGCACGAGCACGAAAGCGATGAGGACGATCAGGAGCATGAGGCACCAGCTACTGCGACATCTCATTCATCGCTCGCAGTTGCAGACTTACCAAGCAGTAGTAATGCCGAGGACATTCCAGAAGAATGTACTGACACGACACAGGACGACGAGTGGCAATCTCCAACAAACCTCCTGCCTACTATCTCCGACCAGTCTGACGATACCGCTCTTGCACCTGCTACTGATCCAGCCATCTTGGACGTTGAAAGTGGCCTAGCCATTGCCACGGAGCAGCCTCCATCGCTGGATTACGAAGCAGATTTCGACAAGCCCGACAGTGCGATGGCGCAGGCTGAAGACGAAGTCGTTGAAGAGCCAATGGTGGTCGAGCCACCCAGCCCGACAACCAATGCATTCCCCAAGGCACGTTGGCTTGGCTCAATCACACCAGTTGACGAAGACTCGCCCATGACGCTGCGGCCGCTTTCCACAGCGCTGGAGCCTGTTCGTCGTGGTGTTGGTGTTGCCCCGTTGGCGACATCAGCACAGCGCGCATTGCCACGGCTCGAGGGGCCCTCATTAGATTTTCGCGCATTGTCGCCTACATCTCCTGAGCCCGTCGTCGAAGAAGACGCTCCTTCCAAGTTGTCACCGTCTCCCCGCAAAGAAAAGCGCACCAAGAAGAAGAAGAAGACGACACACAAGAAGAAAAGAACAGGTGCCCAGGACAGCTCGGAAGCAGCGTCAGAGGCTCCAGATGCGGCTGTCGAAGTCCAAGCCATGGATGATGACTTCTAGCGCAATCTGTGTGTAGTCATAAGTGCTCTCCTTCGCATTTTCTTTCGTTCCCCCCTTTCCTTCTCTCGCTCCTACTGCTGTGTGAATAAGAGACGATGCTTCAGAATGGACGGATGGTCTTAGTGCCACGTAGCGCATTCTTTAATGCGCCTGGATCTGCCCACGACGACGTCATGTATTCTTCTGCATCATCCTCAGCCAGTGCCTTGAGCTCTTCCTGCTTCTTGAAGTAGTACGCCATCATAGCTTTGCGCTCGTCCTCACTAACGGCAGGCTCGCGACCGGGCATACCGCCGCCCTTCTTCTGGAGCTTGACGATCACTTTGGTCTTTTCGTTCTTTCCCACTAAATCGCCGACGCATTGGTCACGGAAGAATTGCTTACCTGCCCACCAGAGCTCGCTCGTGTCCTCGGGCATGACTTCCAAGACAGCCGAGTTCTCCGCCAGTGCGTCCTCCACGTCTGCAGAGTCCAGCAACTGCTTGACGGGGTCGTACGGCGGCAGCCCCATGGGGAACGCCATCATTACGGCGCCACGAATGTTCATCAGCTTCTCTTCCAGTGTTGCCTTGTTCATGCACACTTTGCGCTCGATCTGGTGCTTGCTCGCAATGTACTGCTTGGCGTCCTCAGCGACCTTCACGAGCGTCTCCATGAGCTGCGGTGAGACACCTTCGCCTGTGCGCAACCCCAGCGAGTCTTCTTCGTAGAACTCGCCACGTTGCTTTGTGTCGTTCCCTTCCTGATACTTGTCGATGCCCTGCTCGTTTGGCGACTTGGCAACGCCATGGCGTCCCAACGCTGGCAATGCATCGGCAAGTACTGCTAGGCGCAAGCGCATGTTGTTCACATAGCAGAGCTCGCGGATGAGGGTGTCGTTCAACGTTCGCACTGTCGTCTCATAGAGGAACTCGTTCTTGTCACCACGCTTCACGTGCACGAGCACCATTGGGGCGACGGGTCGATTAAACTCGCAGAGTGCGCTTGTTCGGTGCTGGCGGCTTCGAGAATGTGAGTGTCGCTTCGACCGCTGTTGCAGTGTCGTTTCCATACAGTTTAAACCTGATATAAACGGAATACCCTCGAGAAAAGACTAAATCGTTGGTAGTATATTTTACTGTACCAGCAATATTGGTACAATGAATACTGTATATCGTCGGTATTGTGGATTGCAGGCATTTTGGCGTTTCGATAGATTATGTCATGGACTTAGCAGTCAAGAACGTGAAAATGGAGTTGTATTAAGTCTGAGATCATGGTATTGTTCGTGGAGTTAGCGTTGGATACGAACAGGAATGGTTGAGTTGATCGACGTTTAGGCGTTGAGTTGCGGCCTATCCATGGAATACAGGTTGAGAAGCGCCAGCACAACGGTTTTGGCGCTTTTGGAGAGGCCATTTACGTGGCAAACGGAGACGATGACCGTGTCTACAGATCTGCGCTGGAGAGCCATTGTCCTCACCTATATCTACGGCATTGAAGCACGAGATGTTGGTCACGTGCTCGGCGTTTCAGTTCGATCTATCGTGCGGTGGAACAGGCTCTTCCAGCAAAATGGAAACGTGTTACCGAAGCAGTACACGCGCACCACAAGTCGATGCCCACCTGAGTGTATTCACTTTGTCGGTGAATACGTCAAAGCTCATCCTTGTTTTTACATTGAAGAGCTCCGTGATGCGATTCGCCACTCGTTTAGATCGCTGTCAACAATATCAACCGCAACCA
>NSDO01000038.1:14549-27175 GCA_002286825.1 Lagenidium giganteum
GAAATCGAATCCAAACGCACGTTCTGCTAAGGCAAACAGCCTTCTGAACTCCTTTGTCAGCATGACATCTTCGTCGTCATCATTCCCTTGATCACGGGCGCCATCATCTCCGCTGTTGTGGGTGTGAGTGTTGGCTGAACGTACGGTCTCGTGTGGATCCAGGTAGTTCCCGAGCCAGTCCTTGATCCACGCAACCTGGCGAATGATTTCGTCCTCCGTTTGCAAATACCGCTGAAGTGTACAAGAATCACCTGCTTGCAAAATCACGAACTCCACGAGTAGAAATGCATACTCATGCAGCGTTTTATGATCACGATAGTAGGCTGCCGCCTCGAGAATCCCACTTGAAGGAGAACACAATTGCTCGTGAATCCGTAGCGAGGGCACCGCAGCATCAGCGCACAAAAGCGCACGAAAAACGGCCAGCATTTGATCGAGAAATGACATTTTCACATCTTCGAGCACAGCAATCAGTTGAGTTACTAGCTTGTCACGTTGGATACGAGGTGCAGTCGTAACATAGGAGACCAACACGGGCGTCATCACCTGGTCGAACTGATAGATAAAAAGGTTCTTGAGCTGTGCTTGATTCGAAATCAGGTTTGTGTCTACCGGACAAGCTGACTCTGGCAAGTGTGACGATAACGCCATGAGAATCTGCCTCTCGATGATGAACGTGCATGAGCGAACTCGACTTGTCTGCGACGACACACCTCCCGCATGGCTACTGAACGCTGAGCCATCGTCTACTTTCCCGGATGCTGCAGCTTCACTCCGTAACGAGAACAAAAATCGATCTAGGAATCGAACTTCGTTGAGCAAGATGTCTTGTATCTGGATCACCGAAGCTGACTCCACCCGAGAGTCGTCTGAATATGGTAATTTGCCTTGGACAGGCTTCTCCGCGATCACACAATCCTTCAGAAAAGAGCCGAGGTAAGTGACGCCGTTTATGATCATACTGTGASTTATCGGAAACACAGCGCCACTGGAGACATCAACGAGTTCGACGTCTTCCCGATCGTAGAACATCTGCACTGTAACACGGAAAAAGTCACCTAGTGCACGTCGTACGCCTCTAATCGCGCTTGTTGGGTGTTGAAGTCGGTTCAAGGATACTTGAATCAGAGCAAAGCAAGCTTGAACGTAACTGGGTGTCTTGTCCATCAGAAATACAATATCGAAAAGCCAAGATCGCCGCGTGGAGGCCGAGATAGTGGCAACTGGGTCAGCGTGTGGTGCTGCAGTAAGCTGCTTGAGAAGCCATACGCAGAAGAGTTCGCTTTCTGCAGAGTCTCGTACCCATCCAGTGATACAAGCCAATAGCGACGTTGATACCGATAACATGGGCGAGTCCTCAGTAGGAGCGGTTGTACCCGTTTGTCGAAGTGATAGAATGCCCATTACGTGTTGGCATACAATCATGGCGGCCAAAGATGATGGGCATCCTGTTCGCAGGAGTATATCGGTCACTTGACACACTCTCATTGTCTGAACGTCCAGCGCTTCTTGGACCACCTTATTTGTCTCGCAACTCCCTCTACAGATTGATTTTTCTGCAAGACGAAGAAGAAATCTTGAATGGTCCGCATCGAACGCGCGTAGAAGTTGTCTGAACGCAGCATTCTCCTTTCTTACCGCATCCACCAGTGGCCCCACTGACTGTGGRAACTGTGAGATTGTCTTCAATGCACCAGATTGGAGCGACGATACACGAGCTGCATCAGTTCGTCTCTCGTAAATGAGCATGTAGGCACTTCTTCGTTTCATTTGCACCACAGGGACCATCGCACGTGTATGAACATCCCAACGCTGTGTGACCTCCTCTCCACCGAAACATTCTTCGTCCATCGTAGTGGGATTGAAATTACGTACACTCTGATCGTTGAACTCGAACCATGCGCCTTCAGTGTTTCGGTCACGAATGAATGAATAGTAGTGACCCATATCAGCCGTTCCGGAATGCACAACGACACCAACCAAGTCATACATGCGCGTGTGAGACTCGATATTGTCAGTTGCTTCGCCAGAAGCGGCCGCAAATGCATCACTTGTGTACGGATACATATCGAGCTCGGTAGGGAACTCGAGATAGTCGTTGATTTTTACCTTCTCCATGGTGTCGAAGTCGAATTCAAAGCGCTTGAGGTGGCAAACGAGCGTTCTTGGCAGCGTCTTGATACACACGCGCTTGATAGCGCTGACCTTCCGCTGAGCGTGGTCACAATAGTAGGCATTTTCGCCATCCAGCGTTTCGCCTTGCACGTAGAGCTCCAGGGATTCAGTCAGATGGTCCTTTTTGGCGACTTCAACGCTGAGAGCGAAGAATTTTTCCTCTCGCTCTGACATATGACCTTGCTCAGTCAGAATCTGATTCACCAACACACCACCAAAGCAGCCATCGAGAAAGGTGGTGGCTCGGGGTAGCAACGAAGAAGGTGACATTGGTTCAAGAGCGCGAATGAACGTCTCGACTCGGTCTAGTAACAGGCAGAAGAACTCATCAGCATCCATTTGAACGTGAAGATCTGTCGGCTGGCCATCCAAATCGTGGTGCGATAGAGCGAATTCGGTCGGATCAACAGCTTTCAGCTCGGTCTCAGCAAGGGACACAAAGAGCTTCTGTAGCTGCATTAATTCTTCTCGCCAAGGTGCCGAGGCCGCAGGACTGTTCCCACACTCCAGTGATAGCATTCCGTCACGGAAAGCTGGAATCATGAACAGCTGCTGAAGGAGAGAGTTCATATAGCACACACAGCCAGGATTGACAAGGCCAGCAAACCCAATTCCCTTCGTCCGATCTTGCAGCTCGTCTTGAGGATGGAAATTCCACGGTCGCCCAGAGTCATTGAGCCGCTCTTCGACCCTCTGAGTAAACGAGTGAAGTGTTTGAAGCATAGCGGCCAAATTGCGGTCACATGAACGGGAGGAGCGAACAACAAGCTCGATGAGTAGTTCTTGCGCTGCACGAGAGAGATCTTCAGTACGAGTGGACTCTATTTGACTTCGTGGCAATGAGCGACGAGCTGATTCTTCGCCCCATAGCAATTGTGAGATGAGGAAATCTACAATCCATGAACTCTTCAGATTCGATACTCCCAATTTTGGCTCGTACACCAAGACGGCACTTTTGAGTACGTCGTCTACTGATACCATGGCTTGCAAAATGCGAAGAAAGCCAAGCAGATGCTTGTCTTCACACGTGATTGAGAGTGTTTTCTCGATTCTTTCCAACAGGCTTGGAACAAGATAGAGATCCTGTGCCCAAGTACTGATAGCAAAGCGAGAACATGAAGATAAATGAAGAAGAAACGAGCACACCACGTCATACAACTCCCCTGTAAGCTCGTTGATGTCGAGCTCGAGCAAAAGCAAAGTAGCCGCGTCCAAAAACTGCAAAAGAAATTCCTCGTCATCTGTTGTGTGTGCGGTGGCACCAAGATATCCGAGAGTTTTAAAAGCACTCGTACGAAGCTCACAAGAGGCCGCGTTACTGAACAGTGACAATTGCCAGGCTCTCATGCCACCATCGACGAGATTGAACGACCTCACTGCTGCTGACGCGTCGAGAGATGTCAACGCACAAAACAATTCCAGGGCACAACGTCGACACTCGTCTTGCTGCCTCAAAAGATTTCCTTGACCGCATGATACTTGTAGTGCCAAACCCAAGAGCTTTTCCAGCCCAACTGATTCCTGAAGAAACACCGGAAGGGATATTTGGAGGAGCCGCTTGTCATAAGGCGATGCAATCGACTTAGCTGACGATGAAGCAAGTTTGTACAGCTTGACGAAGTACACGAGGACCCTCATGATTGACGCCAGGCACGTTAGAACAATTTGTCGAACTAGACTGTGGCTTGATGCTTCTCGCATTGTGAGGAGTATAGTGTGTCCGGTTTGGTATAGATGATGAGTCCCACCCAGACGCACGAACCGTTCGCGCCATTGCCGGCGAGCTGCATCTTCTTGCTCAGGCGCACCGCACTCAAGAGGCAAGAGAAGCGCTTCAATTAGCCGAAGTGCATATTGGGTCCGATACACACGAGTCGGATCAATTAGGTCTTCCCAGACGACTGCTGCATCAGTCAAGTCAGACATTTGTGGGCGTAGCCGCACCATCTGTCGCAGCAAATGCATGCTTGTTGGTAGTTGACAGAGTAGCTCCCATGCACGCTCTGAAATACTCTCTTCCTCTTCGACGAGATCAAAAAGCAAATTGAAGTACTCGCTTCGACTCACGAGGACTTCGGCGACGGATTTCACCTCACTCGACAGCATCTCAGCAGCAGAATATTGTCTGGGGCTGCCTTGGAGTGCGCAACTAATTTCATCTTGATGGAGTCCTGGTCCACGCAGTGGTTGCACCCCGAGGGCAGACCAATCCAAACTCGGACGTGTGCGAACTGTTGGCGACTTGGTCAACTGAGTTGGGCGTACAGTTTCCTGTATCGTGATCTCTGTTGAAAGCCGCCGCTCCGAACTGAAGGGAATCTCAACCGTCAGATCAGTCAATTCGATCTGGTTTGCCTCCACATCCATTATTCGTCGGTTCAGTTCACTCATAGCACTTTCCTCGTCTTCAGCCTCATCACGAACCGCTTCCAGAAGCGCATGATGCTGCCGGAACGTCCAGCTTGGCCGACGTGGCCCCGTCATCATGGCCAAGTCTGCACTTATGCCTTCTTTCATCGGTGACGGACATGTTTCGAGCTGTCGCAGCTTTTCTTCCAGGTTTTCCAGCTTGAGACGTTGCAAAGCATCTGAAGAAGCAGGTGGCAACGGTACTATGTCTTGCTCCTCGGCCACCTTACAAGCCTCTAGAAAGTACCGCAAACAATCAAGGCAACGTCGAACGATCGCAAGAGCTCCGCTCGATCCACTATCCAAAAGTGTGGTCTTTGCTTGCACTAGGTGCTGCATGCAAACGTCGATGAACTCCMCCTGTCGCGACTTTGCCTTGTCAGAGTGTCGTAAATCCGGAACAAAATCCAAATGACATCTTGCCAACAACGTAATTGCCTCCTCGGCGACAACAGCGTCCGATGCATGAAGTGACAGGTGCCAAAACTCTTCAATTCCGATCAGAGGTTCACCAGTCATGAGATCAGCAACGCTGTCTTCGCTATCGTCTTCGTGACCTGTCTTGGTAGAGGTTGAAGTCGAGCGATCATTGTGAGACACCAACCCACCATTGTGCACATTGAGTCTTCGGAATAGTGAATGGAAACAGCAAAGAGTTGAAAGCGTAATCTGTTGATCTGAGAGTGACCGAAACTTCGATAAAATCAGTAAATTTGCAGCTTCGAGACTCAAGAGACGATCTTGACCGTGTGCTTCAGTGTTGAAGCAGTACTCAAACCATTGAAAACAAAGCGATACTTCATCGGACTGAAACGCGTGTTGAATGGATTCTTGCCAAACACGTTCAAGGTCTTCGAAACGCATGACCGGGGTGTTTCCTGACATGACGTTGAGAAGCCAAGCAGCACGCAATGCCAAGAGACGATGACGAATTGCATTGAGATGATCATCCGGGAAAATGAGTCCGCAATCGCGTCGTTGATCTTCACTAAGTGATAACCAAGACGCTCGACTCACGAGCGGAGTCGGGGATCGATGACGCCATGCAGATTTCCACGTCTGGGCTTTGTACTCCTCCAATTCGGATAAAATACACTTGATCAGTCGCTCGGCCACAGAAAAATCGGCAATTACCGTATCAAAACTCTCATGCGCAATGGCACCGATTCGTTCAAGCAGCCGAAGCGACAGTTCGACGCACTGTCGTGATTCCAGATTACTGAGGCAGAGGCGAAGAAATTCCAGGACGAGTAAGTGACCACCATCACGTTGTTCACCATTTTGTGATTCACTCACGCGCAGTATCTCTTCGATCCGCTGAATGGTCGAGTCAATAACTTCTGGTTGGCAAAGAGTCGGTAGAGTCAGCCACATGTGCATCAAAATCCGGTCTCGCAGCCCCATCGCAGCGAGAGAGCGTGTGGCCATGCACGACAAAAGTGAGAGCACATGAAGATCCAGCGATCTCAAAGATCTGATGAGCTCAAACACAGTGTCAAGGCCACCATGGTCAAGAGACTCCACCAGTTCCGAAAGCACATGGTGAGCTGCGGCGCGGACGCTCTCGTGACTTTGGGTCAGCGTGGCTTGCTCTGAACTCTTTTTGCCGACGAAACAAGACCACAACGCAAGCATCCATTCCTTGGGGATACCATATCCGGATGTAGTCCTGTGAGCAAACAGGAAGACTGGCGTCGACCGCTTTATAAGCTCGGCATGTTTGGTGTCTCCGAAAATCGTCTCTATGAGTTGATGATCACTGATCCACTCCACCATACTGTCGGAGACCGCGTTACGCGAAGATACGTTGCCCTCCACCTTCAAGATTGTTGCGATCTCGGAGAGCCCATAAATCCGTTTCTCCAGTGATGAGCTGGTGAAAAAACGAAACATCATATCTAGTCGGAGAAGACGCACATGCAGACGTGCTTCATCGAGGGCTTTGGTCTGATATGTCTCGCTGGTTTGAGCTTCATCGTCGAGGACTTCTGGGTATTCGTCAACTTGAGTGCGTACATCTGCAGGCAAGTGAGGTAGGAACGCCTCCATGACCTGAATGACTTCCAGAAGTGCCTCGCGGGGCACACCATGCAACTCAGATGGCGGTAGCCTTGAGATATAAATCCTGGTCGAGTCGATCAGCATCGGGAAGTATCGAACGAGGAACTGACTTGACAGATGGTCTTTGACACAATACAACGCACGAAAAATGCACTGCATTGCCTCAAAAGCAAAGTCCACATCGCTACTCGTTTCGACTTCCTCGCCTTCTGCAGAGTTTTCCTCATGTTGCACCGCATCACTACCAGCTTGCAGACAGCGCAAGAACAGGGTAAAACCGCCGAGTTCCCCCCAACACACAATGTTCCGAAGAAACAAGATGGATGCAAGACCAACACGAGTAGACGCAACGAATTGACTTGTAGTAATCGACTTGTTCTGCTGAATCTTGGTGGCAGTGTACTCTGAGGCGTCAGTGATGACTTCGTCTTGATCACCCAGGTGGTAAAGGTAGAACGGGCGATGCTCGTCAAAGATGCGCACGAGAGATGGAAGCAAACATGGATCACACTGCAGAAGTCGTAGGGCGACGCGCTCCAACACGAACTGGAAAAAGCTGTTGACTTGAGTGACATCACCACAAGCGTTTTCCACAACAGCTCGAGACAATAGCAGCTGCACGATCTGCGGCAGAAACTCGCTTTCTACTCGCTCCATGACATCGTTGGGGAGCAGCTCGTCGCCTCCACGGACAACGTCCATAATCATCGTAAGCTGAGCTCCCGGATCGGCATCAGATAGCAGTGTGCTCGTGAATACGGCGCATGCGTCGTCAAATTCTTGCACCAAGTCATCACAGAGCCGTTCCATCTCCAAGCTTGCCTCGTCCACACCGTCATCTGGACGTCTGTTGCTGGAATCTCGCGGCATGACCACACTCAAATGCGTACAGGAGAAGAGACGAGATCAAAGCAGCACTGCGTCTTTTGTTCTCAATACCGAGCGAGATGAAGACGAAGTAGCAGCGACGACAAAGACAAAACCACTGCGTTGCACTTGGGCGATATAGGAAACCACAGAAAGACCAAGCCGCCGCTGAAGCGTCGTTTACAAGCATGAAACGCCGCCACCAGTGACCCATGGGGCGGTAGAGCAACCTCTCCGGCCCGTCAGCACATTTCAGCCAGCGATGATAGCACATGCTCATGGGGAATTCCATCCGGAGGAGGCGTTGACCCGCGATGGATAACTCGCGCTTGCGCCCCAATCGCCAAGGCGCCCCGATAGTCTCGCTTGGCGTGATCACCAACATGGAGTACCTCGGTGAAGAGCACGTCATTTTCAATGCCCAGTCGGCGGAAGGTCCGATCAAAGATGACAGCGTCTGGTTTCATCACGCCTTCATCCCAGGACGTCGTGATCGTCTCGAAATACGACGAGAGCTCCAAGTCCTGTAAGATTTGCGGTAGCCGTTCATCAAAGTTGGAAACCACTGCCATGGGTACTCTCTTGTCTCGCAGAATATTGAGCGTCGGTCGTACATCATCGAAGACGTGCCATGCCTCGCCGGTTGCATAGTGCGCGTATAACTCCTTCGTAAAAGTGTCCTTGGCGTCCGAATCGAGTGGAGCGACGAGTTCTGACGGCAGAGAGTCGAGAATCAGCTCCCTCCACCAGGTGTACGCTGTGTGATCGAGATTCGGGGCTTCTGCACGTCCGAAATTGGGTCTTGCGAGCGAACGTCGATGGAAGGCAACGAGAAACCGAGTCGAAATCTCTTCTTCCATCGCATTCTTGCTGTTAGTCGCCAGCTTCTGCCCCGTCAGGCGCTGCCAGTATACCAAGTAGATTCTCCCGATGGGTTCTCGAGGCCGCATCAGCGTGCCCGTGGCGTCCAGCGTCACATACTTGTAGCTCTTTATCGCGCGCATGATCGTCTTCTGTGCAAAATCTGCGAGTGTTATGTTGGTGTGGTTGACGTACCTGGTATCCAATAGAACAGCATAGTGTGGTACACATTATTTTTCTTATCGGATTACTGACCATGATCACTGGCGATCTTCTGGCGTCGCCTACGCGGCCCAAGTCATTTGGCAATCGGAGATTATGACCGTCAAGACGATCTGCTGCATCGGTGCTGGCTACGTGGGTGGATCCACGATGGCGGTGATCGCGTCACGCTGTCCAGACATTCGCGTGCTGGTCGTGGACAAGGACGCAGAAAAGATCGACCGATGGAATAGCCCTCACTTGGATCTGCCCATCTACGAACCAGGTCTCGAAGAACTCGTCGGCAAGACACGTGACACCAACCTCTTCTTTCGTGACGATGTCGACCAATGTATCCGCGAAGCTGAGATGGTCTTCATTTGTGTCGACACGCCAATGAAGTTGAGTGGTATGGGCGCTGGAAGTGTCTCCGACACGAGCAATTGCGAGGACTGCGCTCGACGTATTGCGCAAGTTGCCACCGAGCACAAGATTGTTGTGGAAAAGTCAACTGTCCCAGTGCGCACGGCTGATGCATTGAGAGAAGTCTTGCGAGCGAACTGTCGTCCTGGTGTGAGCTTTGAGGTGATCTCGAATCCCGAATTTCTCGCCGGTGGCTCGGCCTTGGAGAATTTGCTCACACCAAATCGCGTGCTTATTGGTGGAGAAGACACTGAAGCTGGGAAAGAAGCTGTCGAGAAGCTTGTGCAAGTCTATTCTAACTGGGTCTCGCGAGACAACATCCTGACATCCAGTATCTGGTCCACGGAGCTTACCAAGCTTGTCGCGAATGCCTTCTTGGCGCAACGCATCTCCAGCATCAACTCAATCTCAGCAATTTGCGAAGCGACTGGGGCAAATGTCCACGAGGTCGCACGTGCTGTCGGAGCTGATAATCGTATTGGAGATAAGTTCCTCAATGCGTCACTAGGATTTGGCGGATCCTCATTCCAGCGCGACGTGCTAAGCCTCGTGTATTTGGCTCAGTCGTTGTATCTTCCTGAAGTGGCTGAATACTGGAGACGCGTCGTGGAGATCAACGACTTCCAGAAGCAGAGATTTGTTCGAAAGATGCTCCAGACCATGTACAACTCGGTGACAGGGAAGAAGATTTGCCTCTACGGGTTTGCTCACAAGAAGAACACTAGCGAGGTGCGTGAGACGGCGGCAAGCTCTGTGATTCGTTTTCTCCTTGCCGAGAAAGCTGTCGTGTCTCTCTTTGCTCCGTATGTGAAAGACAGCGAGGTTCTCCATGAACTAGAGCGTCAAGGTCTCGAAGCGGAGACACTGCAACAACTGCAGTTCTTTCCTGAGCCGTACGCAGCAGCAGCAGACGCACATGCTGTCGTGATCATCACTGACTGGGAAGGATTGCAGAAGCTTGACTATGAGCAGATTTACGCATCAATGGCCAAACCAGCTTTTTTCTTTGACGGTCAGAACGCTTTGCCTCATGACCACTTACTTTCGCTTGGAGCGGAAGTGCACGCCATCGGACAAGCGTCGTTCAAGTAGCTCAGATGAATTAGCTTCGCTTTTGTATCAAACTTTTGTGGGCGGAAATCGCAAGGACGATGTTGTTGTTTTTAATATCTTCTGTCTACCCACTCATTTCGTACACATGCAGGTCAAGCTTTTGGTTTGCCTGAGCACAGACGGATCTAGTACACCAAAACGGTACGGCCGTTAAGAGGCTGGGTTGGTCGAGCTGTACGACCGTCGTCCGAGGCCTCGATGCGCTTGAGATGGCTCTGAAAGTTGCTCAGATCCTCCTCTGAGATTGCGAGCGGCTTCTCCACGACAAACCAGTCCACAATTTCGTCACACTTCGGAGCCGTCAGACTGCCAGGGTAGTTAAATACACGCTGACGTGAGGCAGCGTCCTGGACCAATGGGTAGAAGGATTCCCTGAGAAAACAAAGTGATTGTCAGCAAAAAAAGGCACCCTAGAAGGCACCATCGACACTTACAACTCAAAGTCCACAGCGTTAGTAGTGTTGACCCCCTCGAGCCGATCCCAAAAGCCAGATAGGAATGGCGGTGTGGTCGCGTCTTTCTTCGCATCGAGGAAGAGACCAACGACGAGAGCATTTCCGTCATCCGCCAAATGAACAAAGTGCACTTCGCCGTCATGCACCTTGCCATTGATGGTGTGCTCAGCTGGGGCATGGAAGTGCACTTGGGCGAACTTGAATTCCTTGCCCTTGGCAACCACCGAACACGAGCCTACATAAAGACATCCAGTCAGCTCAACTCAAGAACTATCTATCTCGTATCTATAGTCGTACGTACCATGCATCACCTCAGCCTTGTGCGCATCGTAGAGCTGCTTCAGATGGTACTCTGAACATTCACCCTTGAACTCGAATGGCAGCTTCTTGGCTTCGTGTTCACTCTCGCACAGGTCCTTTGTCTTGATGTCAATCGGCGACTGACGCTTGCCATTGCAATTTGGGTTGGCGATGCCCCACTCCGCTGGGCTGTAGACGCTTGGGTCGTTGGTCTTATAGCTCCACGCCTTCTGACCGTCCTGAGGCGCACCGTCGGCACGCACGACAGCACCAAGGCAAGCAACTGAAGCGAGCAAGGAGAAGATCTTCATGGTGGATAAAAGGACTTGGTCGAGACTGAGCGTGTTTAGGAATGAGTCCGTGCTCCAACACGACAGGAGGCACTCGAATCTGCGCCGGGTGTCATCAGATCTGGAGATGAGCTCCGGCTCTCAAGGGTGCGCACCCGTTCGTGCTGCAATGTATCCTATTCTAGTAGCCGACCGTGCCTCCTGATTTGCAGCCAGTCAACGCGTCACAACTTAGCGTGGCATGTATTAAGGGTTAATCCGACTAATTGTCCCCAGGATGACGGTTGATGGAGAGAAACTCGACGCAATTCCGTCGGGAAATTCGTGCCACCAGATGTTGGGACAGCTGGTCACTCACTCAGCGCATCACGCATTACTACACAGGATTTCTTCTTGGGTTTGTCCCTTCCTTGAAGTACGTGGCAACAAATACACGAAGATTGGCCCCCTGCATCAAGATCGTATTCATCTCTTGGATAATTATCCGTTGATTACCCATGGGACATCCCAAGTTGCCGCGATCTGGGTTTGGACGTGTCCTACCATGGTGGTGCTCCCATTATGGTTGGACACACATCTTCAACATACTCATCCATCGGGGAAAAGTTGGCTATAGCACCAGTACATCAGCTTCAATGACATTACGTCAAAGAAGTTGACCGGGTAGTCTAGCCCATGCGAAACGCGTTCTATTACTTGAGCGAGTGTAGAGGCAAACACGAATGAGGGTCATGGAGTGTACTACATGATGTAGAAGGAGATTGCCAATCCTCGTTCGTTCTATTCAGCAAGCTGCTACGTCCAGACAATAACTAATAGTACTTAAAACACCTGGACCTTACGTCCGTTCAACGGCTGAGTTGGACGGGAACCTTCGCCATCGTCGAGAGCTGGAAGGCGCTCCGTGTGTTCGATGAAATGGTCAAAGTCGTCGGCCGAGACCGTAATGGGCTTGCGAAGCACCCACCAGTCGACAGTCTCATCGCAAGGCGGCGTGGTGAGGCTGCCTGGGTAGTTGAAAATTGGGCCGTTTTCGGCGCTGGTCGTGAGAAGCTTCGAGTACGACGACCTGAGAGAGACAYCACCAATTAGATCGTCGGCCAGCAATCAGAGAAGGGACGAGAGTAGCACTGCCTTACAATTCCAAGGTGGTAGTCTTGTTGGCGTGAACGTCGTCGAGCTGCTGCCATACTTGCTTCAAGAACGAGTTCGTTTCGGCGCCATCCTTCTTTTCAATGAAAAGACCAACGACGAGAAGACCATCGTCGTTCTTGTGCACAAAGTGCGCCTCAGCGTCGTAGTACTTGCCATTGAGCGTGTGCTCCGATGGCGCGTGCATGTGGAACTGAAGCAGCGAAAATGGCTTGCTCTTGCCGGCAGTCACGGTGCACGAGCCTGTTCAGAGATTAAATAGAAGACAACAGAATGAGAGACTTATCATCGAAAGCCAACTACAACTGATCTCACCTTC
>NSDO01000038.1:73943-88886 GCA_002286825.1 Lagenidium giganteum
CGCCTCGAAGGAATGCCTGAGGTTGAGGCTGACGAGAAGCAGCATATCGAAGGTTCAGATATCCGGCTTCCTGGCAGCCTGACGTGCCTCTGACTGGATGTGTCTGTGTAAACGACAGGAATGTATTACGTCGTCCGCGTCAAGATCGGCGCTCTCGACCATCGAACCCAGTCGCGCGGCAAGGGACAGGAGACGGACATGGAACAGGACCTGACGTTGTACGTTTGTATCGTCGTAGACTGTCCCGGTGTCACTACTGACCTCCTGCCTTCTGAATCACCTTTAGCGAGCTCCAAGACGTGGATGGACGAGAGAGCGTCACCATCGAAGTTCTCGACGACCACGACGCAGTGCTGGCAGGTGCGGAGATCGCCACCGTGGATGAGTTGATCGAAGGCTGTAATAAGGAAGAGAGCTACTCGGTACATGGCGCAAACCGCACGGCGTCCCTGACGGTGAGCTCGAAGTGGCAGGTACCGTGAAGCTGACGTACGTACGTACAGTAGGCAGGCAGGCAGGCGGCTGCACCGGAAAGAAGAGTCAATATAAAAGGGAAACATGCTGGTGCACGAATGCTGGATGAGAGGTTCCATAAAAGTGCGTGAGTGGACGAGAGTCTGGTTCGGCTGGCGGTGGGATCCGGTGTGGACAGCCGCGTCCAGTGTCGACGCATTCCACGGCATGTCACGCTCCTCCCGCAGACACCCACTCTATCGACGTGCGACGCCGACACACCACTTGTCATCCTCAGGCCTCGTCATCACAAATGACAGTTGTGACGCTCGCAACGTCACGTCTCAAAGTCAGTAACCATCACTGACTAACACCGCTCGTGAGGTTTTATCTTTGTCGCATGTTCGCAACGGCGGCTTCGCCTGACCATTTTCTCAGACAAAGTGAGGTTTAACGGTAAAGATTCGTGTTGAAGTGCATAAAACCTCGCAGAGAACGATTCCCAGGGTCGCCGCGCTCGGACTCGCTGGCCAGCGCTGATCATTTTTCGAATTGCAGACCAACGGTCTATCCCGAGAACAAGACTAACAAGCAGCAACATGGTGTCCGGTAGCCTGACGTTGAAGAGTAAGTCCATCCAGGTGGTTTAGACGGTCGGGACTATCTGCTCATCGTGTCTGTCTCATGCAGTCCACGGCGTGGAGGGTGCCAAGCACGCGCACAAGAACGAAGAAGGCCACCACACGGCCATCCGTATCAAGGTCGCTGGTCAGGAGAAGCGCACCAAGTTCAAGGGCTCGGAAGATGCCATTGACCAGACGCTCCACTTGTACGTTGCATGCTTGTGTGCTTGGACGATGGAACCAACAACTGACAGACTGTGATTGCAACAACAGCGAATTGAAGGATGTGGATGAGAACACCCCAATCCAGTGGGAGGTGGTCCTCGAGAACAATCAGAAGGAACCAATCGCTTCGGCTCAGGTGCCACTTGCGCCAGTCATCTCGGAGGAGTTCGGCAACCCAAAGACCATTGACCTCACCAAGAACGTCAAGATCTCGGTTGACGTCAACTGGACGCTCAAGGGCTCCAAGCAGAAGTACTTGGGTACCAAGAACGCCGAAGTGGCCGAGACGGCCGCGGCTGTGCTGACGATGAACCCATCGCGTGCCTTGACGGTCCATGAGACGCACCGCCCATGGTTCATGCGCGCCTCGTACTACTACGACACCACCAAGAACGTGTACAACTACACGACGAGCTTCCGTGTCGTCTCGAGCATTGCTCGTTTCGGTGAGAACACCACCAACGCTGTGTTGGAAAAGATCACGGGCAAGAAGCTCACTGACTTGGACCAGCAGTTGGTTGCGCCAACGCTCTCCACGCTCGACAACAAGGTCGACGAAGCCATCTCGCTCACGCTCGTCAAGCTGATCGAAGGCCAGAACTACGTGATCAAGCAGAAGAACGTCGTTGTTGACACTGCCTCGAGCGTTGCCAAGAAGTCGACTGAGCAGGTCTCGTCGATTGTTGGTGCCACGTTGAACACGGCGACCAAGGCGAAGGACTACACCACCACCCAGATCAAGTCGGTGACCTCGAGCGCTTACACCACGGTCGCGAGTGCCACGGAGTACACGACCAAGACTGTTGTGAGTGCGTCGTCGTCGACCCTGAATACCGTGCGTGGTGCTACCGTCTACGTGGTGAGCCACGTGCCTGTCCTCGGCGCCAAGATCCGCTCTTAATCTATCTGCCACAACTCGGACGAAGAGTTGCTACCATCGAGAACTCTATTGATGCCTGCCCAATTTCTCTAATATCTTAATCAAAGATTTCAGTGTGTGTTTGTCGATCAAAGTTTTCGTTGCAATGTGCATTGAAGGTTATTACTCACTGCTTTGATCAACTTGAACAATAAGCTCGTCAAATGTGATGACTTCATCAGCCTAATCTTCGCGAAGAGAACCACGTAGGATTTCAAGCTTGGATTTTGCATGGCCAAGGAGCGAGGGATTCGTGAGCATGAAGTCACGGAAGCGATCAAACGTCACAAGACCTTGTGGATCAACGAGCTGGGTTTGGTCAATCTGACCCTGCTCTGCTTGGCCGTAGAAGCTCTGGAAAAAGGTGAGCATTCGGTCGACCTCGTGCTTGTCGATCACTCCGTTTCCATCCACGTCATACAGCTGGAAGTCAAAGTTGATCAACGTCTCGACGTCTCGGTTTGGGTTCAATGCAGCAAGACCCATGCAAAGCTCTCGGAAATCGATGAACCCGCTTCCGTCCAAGTCGATCAAGTGGAAGAGACGCTCGAGCAGCTCTGGGTTGTCACTTGGGAARAGCTGCGTCAGTTCTTCAAGCGAGATCTGGCCATCTCGGTTCAGGTCATGCTTCATGAAATACTGGACGAGTTTCTTGATGTCACCTGAGCGTAGGGCGGTCAACGTGATCACCTCACTCACGTCCGTGATCGGAACCACGTGCTGGTCAGCATAGGTACCAACATGCAGCAACAAAGCAACGTCCTCAAATGCGTGGTTCGTGCAGTCGACACCAAGTGCCTTGGACATGACTTGGCGGACGTTTTCCGCGTACACTTCAGGATGGGCACGCTCATGATCGTCTGGGATGTATGGCGGCAGGAACTCGACTTCCATTTGGTTGTACACCTGACAGAGCATCCGGCCGAGCAAGTAGAGACCCGAGACATCCGGCGTCCAGCTCACATCGAAGTGCTTGAAAGGATACTTAATTACAACAGGCTGACAAGGCAGGCCCGAGGCGAATGAACCGACCTTGAACTTGGTGAGGTAATCTTGGTTGGACGTGGTACCTTCAGGGAAGATGAGCAATGGCGGGAAGATGGACGTGTTGATGTGGTCGTTGATGTCATCCAGAGCACGCTTTCGGCCGTCAGACGTGTTACGGTCGATCAAAATTGGCTGCATCGTCGCGATGATACGCCCGAGGATCGGGATCTTGCCCAGTTCTGCCTTCATCGCGATACTTGGACTCAAGAAGTACGCAAAGAACGGTCCATCAATGAATGCAATATGGTTGGAGACAATGATGCGCGGGTTCATCTTCTTGGTCTCGAGTCCCTTCTTGGGATGCTTGACAGGAATCCAGTAGTAGCCCAGAACAAAGAGAATCGCGCGGATGAGCAATGGGATCGGGGCGGTCAGCATTCGGCGCCAATGCGACATCGGACGACGCATGTGAGACACTGGATCCACCGCCGTGTATCCGATGGTCGCGACAAACGCCACCAGAGCCAACGCGACGAGCAGCACGAGGATGAGCGCGAGACGGATGAGCGGCACGCCCAGACAGCACATGACGACGATCTTGACGGTCTCATACGTGTCCACCGGCGAGTTGTAGCGGAACGGGTTGCGTCGCGCGACGTCGGTGACGCGGGTGGCGTCCATGTCGTCCCCAATAGAAGCTCGGAGTTGGTCCACGTCCACAGTGCCGATCCGCAGGACGACGCGAGGGGACGGGGTACTGGTGGAACCATAGTTCGGAACAGACGTATCCTGGTGGGCGTCTAAACGTAACGGGCCATGGCCGGTTACGTCCACAGCTTCTTCGCCCGACATGATCGCTTTGCTGCGTTCTCTTTGTGGATTGGATCGCGGTTAGACCAGCCGAAGAAGTGACTGGCGCAACTTCAAAATGTCACGAAAACTAACCGTGGATGTGGGTTAATCTAGCCGAAGTAACCAAATATCTTACGGGTAAATTTCGAGATAAATACCGTAAATTTGCACCATATATTCCGGTAGCGACGTTCTCTCGTCAGTGCTCACACGTACGAACAGCAGAGCTGACTCGGCGACGACGATGGCGGCATCTCCGAAAGACGGCGACAGCTTGATGGCGAACAAGAAGGCGGCGACCAAGTCTCTTCCTCCCGAGCGGGCGACGTCGCTCCGCTTCGCGCTGCTCGTGGTGCTCATCACCGCGATCTGCGGTGCTCTCGTCGCTGTGTCAGTCTTCTACTCGACCAGCGGACACGAGGAAGACGCCAAGGCCTCCGCCTCGGCTCGCTCGGTCCCACAGGAAAAGCCGGCGGCACTCGAGTTGGCCGAAGTCAAGTGTGAAGAACAGAAGTGCAAGATCGGTGGCGACCCGATCTGTGGCACCAACGGGAAGACGTACTTGAACGACTGCTACTTCCAGAATGCGCAGTGCCGCAACGCGTCGATTGACAAAGTGGAAAACTGGAAGGGGTACAACTGCCCCAACACCTGCAAGAAGAACATTGCGTGTAAGGAGATTGGCAAGTATCTGTGCGCGTCGGATGGAAACGTGTACTTTGGCTACTGCAACCTCTACATCGCCCAGTGCCTCGATGAGTCGATCACTGAAGTTCCTTGTGACAAGTCAATTTTTGAAGGAGCGTTCTGAGCAGGGCAGCATGCATTTTGACTCGTGACGTATGAAGACGCTTCCTTCTTTAGCAGAGCTTCAAAGGAACATGAATGTGTTAAAAAGATGCCTATTCCTTCTTCTCCTCCGTCGACTCGGCCTTCTCCTCAGCGACCTCCTCCTTCTTCTCCGCTTCGGTCGCCGCGGCGGTGGCAGCCGCCTCCTTCTCTTCAACCTTTGGTTCCTCAGCCTTTGGCTCCTCAACCTTTGGCTCCTCAACCTTTGGCTCTTCGGGCTTTGGCTCCTCAGCCTTCGCCTCTTCCTTCTTCTCCTCCGCCTTCACTGCCTCCTTCTTCTCGGTCGTGTCTTCAGCACTCGCCTCCTGAGCCAACAACGTCTTAATGTCCTCCTCGAACGAGAATGGCAAGTCCTTTGGGGCGTAACGCTTGAATGGCACACCGTTGCGGTCAAACCGCACAAGCTCGAAACGTTGACAACCATCACGACCTTGCCCTTGTAGTCAGCCATGGACACTTCCTTGCCCTGCATGTCATAGTCCTTGAGCTCGTAGAACGACTTGACCGACTCAGCGGTCAAGTTGAAAGCCTCACGGTACGTGGCACCGGCGTTGATGAACGAGTTGAGCCATTCATCCTGCTTTTCCTTCGATGGAGCACCGAAGATCTCATTGACCTTTCCGTTGGAGAGACGGATTCCGTTCGCAATCGAAGAGTCGAATTGCACGCTGCCCGACGAGATGTCGAGGGTAGTGATCGCCTGCTGTGCAATGTCCGAAGCAAAGACACCGACCGTCTTGCTCTTGTCGTTGGCAACAACGTACACACTGCCCGTGGAGCCCGTGAACTTGGAAAGCAAACCCGTCTTCTTGCGCTTCAATTCACCAGCCTGGATGGCACCGTCCTTCAAGCTCCAGACAGACGTCGCCAAGGAAGGCGACGCGGCAGGGTCAACAACCACGAACTTTTCCGAGTCGAAGCCAAAGCCCTCGAGCGCAGACGTCTCCTTCAAAGGCGAGACAAAGCCGCGGAGCACGAGTCCCTCCGCGAGCTTCTTGACGGCATCCGCCGACGTGTCTTCCGCCTTGGCCTCTTCCAAGTGCTTGGTGATGGCCGAGAGGAGCTGCGCACCGTCGACCGAGTGCGGCTTCTTGCTGTTGRCGCTGCCACCTTCCTTCAAGCCCAAGGCGCCCGTCTTGTTCTCAGGCTTGAGTAGATAGTCGACGACGGCGCCGACCTGCGTCTGGATCTCTTGCGAGAGCTTCTCGAAGGCGCGGAAGCGGTCAAAGATGCGGCCTTGCAGCGGACTGTTGCTCATCGTGTGGTATGGTATGCGGAAGGTCTCCAAGTGATCGAAGCGACTGCTGGTGGCGCTCCTTGGTGGCTGAAGATGGAAGATGTGGTGCACACGGCCGAAGAACACTGGAGGCACCGTGTTTTGATACGAGCCACAGACTCAGACGAGCTCGTCCCCACACTTTGTGGACCCATGTCAGGAGCTCCAGAAATCTGTGGACGAGCATCCGCACGCGTTTAGTCTGCACGACAGGAAGAATGCGCATTTTATAATGGGATACGTTCACGATGACATCCAATACATTCCCTACACGCTCTTCTCCTATCGAAGGGGCTGGAACGAGGGCCGCACAGACGCCGCCGTCGAATAACGCTGCGGCTGAGCGCAGCAGTCCTTGCAGATCATATGAATACGAGGCTGGGCGCGGATCTCGCGCTCGGCATGGCCGTTCGTTGGCTCCATCGCCGCTTGAATACCACACTTCCGGCAGAGGGAGACGGACTGGCAAGCTTCACACACAAACCGACGACGGAACACGCCAAACTTCTTGCGACAAAAGTGACAGCAAGTCGTGGGATCCGCTGAGATGGTACTCACGGAGGAGGATCGCGACGATGGTTCCGACAGCGCTCCCAGGCTTTGTCTTCTTGTCGCAGTACTTGCTGAAACAGCCAAGTCGAATCGTACGCTACCAGAGCTGCTCTGGTGATCATTCATAGAAGTAGTTGGCTCAGTAGCCGGTTCAGTCGTCGACGACTCGGATGATGAGGATCGCCCGTACGAAGAAGAGCGAGGAAGACAGCTCTCAGCCAACGCCGACTTCTGCATTCTGCGCAGTCGGCCTTGGCGCGATCGTGTGGACTGCATTCGCGTCACACTGGATCGCATAACACCGAAAACTGCCAAAAAGCATGCGCAGATGAGCACCAAAGTCTGGATCGCTTCGTTGCTCAACCAGTGAGCACCAGGCACTGAGCCAAAAACAGCGGGCAGAAAGCCCAATAAGCTCCGTCCAGCGCAGCAAGTCACTTCACTCAGGATGATTGCCTGATAGGCAAATGGACTTCGTGCTTGGCCACTCACGGTTTGGAGGCGATACACATAGTGCTGAGACGCGCGAACCTCGTGATCAGCAACATCCGTCGCATTGGTTTCGAGAATCGTTGCCCATTGCTTGGTGTGATTCAAATCCGGGAACCGTTGGAGCACGTAACCGTGCAGTGGCCATTTCACGTCCGGAAGACTCTTCCAGCGAATAAGAACATCCTGACATGACGCTGCGGCGACGATAATCGGAGCGTTTGGCATGACGGGATCTGTAATCAACAATCAGTAAGGAACATCAGCGAACCAGCCGACAACCGCACCACATATCACGATTCACGTACACTCGGCATCGTGGATTTGCGCCATGAGTTGCTCCATTTGCTCGACAGTCAAGTCAGAAGCGTCGTTGTCCTTGGAGTGCGACTTGATCTCAAAAATGAACGACGGAAGCAGCGCGGACGCCTTCTGTGTCAAGCCATCTGTGCCAATTGAAACCGCCTTAGTTCGTCGACATGTTCGTGCAAGATTCCTTCCAGCGCATTCATACCTGTCACCCGAGTTGACTCAGTCCACACGAATGCCACGCCTGCACGAAGAAGAAGAGCAGGGGTCAGCGGGAAGGAAGCTCCCAACAAAGACAGCCACGTGCGACGCACCATCTGCGACAGTGGCTTGCGCACTCGCAATCGCATGTGTCGCCCATTGCGTGACGTCTGCCATTTAGAGCGCTTCCACTGGTCCAATGGAGCGCGAAGGAAGGTGGAATGACTTGCCGTTGAAAGAGAGAGCTCTTCTCGTCGTGCACTTCTCTGTCAGAGAGGCACCCGCCTCACACACACATCGCCAGCCAGAGGAAGAGGAGAGAATCGCCAGCGCACCCCTTTTCCATGCGCCTTTCACGAAACGCGCGCTCATTGGTCGCTTATCAGATCACGTTGGGTCTACACTGGCTTCTATTGGTGGAAAACCCATCCTGCGGCGGTGCGTAAACAATACAGTACACTGTACATCGGGCGGCGCAATCGCGCGATGATTGTCACTCGGGACGTCTACTATTGCGAAAGCCGCGTACACGTGGCGTCTTTTGCTAATGCTTTCTTGAAGTGTGCGGATCTGGGTGAGATTCCTCCTCCTCCGCATGTCTGGTTCGACACCTGTGTCGACGGAGTGCACATCAAAAAGTGTAGGTCCGCGACCTCATGCACATGTCGCAGAGGGGCAATTGCGTGTCGATTGCGAGCGTCTCGCATTCGAACCCATCGGTTACCGTCGAAAGCAACGCATGTAAAAGACGGGGGCTCGTCATCTGAAACGAGAGGTTGCGTCTCCCGTGGGGACGGACACAGGCGGCGCACAGGCACGATCGGCAGGCACTCGTTTCCCTACCTTCGGAGACGATCCGTCGGACAAGGAACAAGTGCTCAGATGGGGGGATGCGAAGAAAGAGGTGTTTACACTAGCATTCTCTATTTTAACCAATCCAATGGAAGTATCCATCACCTACTACATGGTGATTGACTGAAAAGAAGGCTCCCTCCTGTTTACGCAGCCAATCGTGCATCTCACCAAGTACGAGGGACATGGACCAAGAGATCCACGGGCAAGCGCAGAGAAAAGAGAAAACCAGTAGTCCGTCGTCACTTTTCAATTTCGATTGAAGAACACAGACCTCCCTCTTCATCATGAGTTCGTCCCCAGTGCAAGGCCGCGTCTTCGACCGCTACCGTGCTTTCGAGAAGCTCTCGGAAGCGACCCAGACCAAGGTCAAGGAGGTCGCTGAGGCCCTCGTCAACGAGAAGGTGTTCGCCACGCAGTCGGTGTCGGTCTTCTCGTCGGTGTTGGGCATCCGCGCCGATAAGCTCGTGGAGGTCGTGCTCAAGCAGCTCAACAACCCAGAAGCTACCAAGACGGAAGCCGAAGCGATCGTTGATGGCCTCGTGCTCAGCGGTGTGCTTGCGGTCCACAAGGAAGACGCCGCTGCTGCGTCCAAGACCGAAAAGTTCTACGAGAACGCCAGCACGGTTCTTGTCCCAACGGACAGCAAGGTTGCCGGTCGCCCAGAAGAGCACTCGGTGTGGAGCGTTCGTGACGGTGCCATCCAGGCTGGTGCCGTCAAGCGTCAGGCTCGTCTCTTTGGTGTCAAGGAAGGCTACGCCGTCGCCAACGAGAAGGTCAAGACCTTGTTTGTCTTCACTGATGACGCCGCGTTCCAGGTGAAGACCAAGATTGACTTGAACGGTGCTTTTGTCGAGTTCGACAAGGCTGTCGAACACGGTATCAAGGTCACCAACGGCAACGCCTCGTTGGTCATCGGTGTCGCCTCGAAGGACTTGCAGGACGAATGGCTCAACTCGATCATCAACGCTGGTGCCACTTACCGCGAAGCCTTCAATGAAGATGCTCAGAACGCCAAGTCGTTCTATGAGCTCAAGGACTTCGACATCCAGGGCAAGGAAGTGACCATGTCGGACTTCAAGGGCAAGGTCGTCCTTGTCGTCAACGTCTCGAGCCAGTGCGGTTTGACCCCAACCAACTACCCAGAGTTGGTCGCGCTTGACGAGAAGTACCGTGAGCAGGGCCTCGTGATCCTTGCCTTCCCGTGCAACCAGTTTGCTCGTCAGGAACCTGGCACCCACGAGGAGATCTTGGAGTTTGTCAAGCAGTACAACGCTCAGTTCCCATTCTTTGAGAAGCACGACGTCAACGGTGCGAACGCTCGTCCAGTGTTCACGTACCTCAAGAATCAGCTCCCAGGTTCGTTCGGTAACTTCGTCAAGTGGAACTTCACCAAGTTCTTGGTTGACCGTAACGGCGTGCCATTCAAGCGTTACGCTCCAAAGGAGTTGCCATTCTCGTTTGAGGAGGACATCAAGACCTTGCTCGCCCAGGAGCCAAAGTCGGAGGAAGCTGCGGCTGAGGAGCCAAAGGCTGAAGAGCCAAAGACTGAGGAACCAAAGGCTGAGGAACCAAAGGCTGAGGAACCAAAGACTGAGGAACCAAAGGCTGAAGAGCCAAAGGTTGAGGAACCAAAGGTCGAGGAGCCAAAGGTCGAGGAGCCAAAGGTCGAGGAGCCAAAGGTTGAGGAACCAAAGGCCGAGGAGCCAAAGACTGAGGAGCCAAAGGCCGAGGAACCAAAGGCTGAAGAGCCAAAGGCCGAGGAACCAAAGGCTGAAGAGCCAAAGGCTGAGGAACCAAAGGCTGAAGAGCCAAAGGCCGAGGCCGCTAAGGTCGAGGAACCAAAGGTCGAGGCCCCAAAGACTGAGGAGCCAAAAGTCGAAGAGCCAAAGGCCTAAGTCGAAACTTTAGATTAAGTTTATGTTAATGTTATCCCAGCAGGTGATTTGATGCGCGCAGTTGACATATTCTCGAACAATCCTTCTGCCATCTTGAAGTCGCTGTGCTACGTACGCTGTGTGTACAGTAGAACGATGGATCTTCCACAGGGGTGTGAGGTGCACATGCGACAGTGAACATGACGTTGAAGTGACCGGTAGACCTCTCAAATCCGATGTATCTGCACCTAAGTTTTCACGTACTTAGTCGAATGCAACAGCTGCGACATTGAAACAGCTGGTCTACTCGACCTGTACAAGTCGATTCTGTGGACACAGAGTCCCTTTCCCAGCTCACTTGCGTATCCATCGTGTCGACACCGAAGAAAACCCGACGATAAAAAACAGAAGTTTGCGCTCTGGGACACGGAAGTGTACGCCATAGGACGGCGCAACACGCCTTCGTGGACTCATTTACGCTTTTGCCTGCTCAAGACCACAAAGCACTCGATCCAGATGGTTACTGCATTGGACGGACGTGTGTTTGCACGCTTGCGAGAGTTTCCGTCGCTCTCGCCCGATCTCCAAGCGGAGGCCAAGGCATGTGAGGCGTACCTGGCGTCACGCAAGAGCGAAGTGTTTGGCTCACACCACACGATGCTGGTCAAGAAGGTGGTGAGTGCGCGTGGCAAGCACTTGCTGGAACACGTGGAGGCGTGGTTGAAGGAGAAGGAGGACGAGACAGATAAGCCGCTGGTGCCACCCACTGGCGGGACGACTGGTGAAGTCAAGCACGAAGAGAAGAAGAATGGTGAAAGTCGGCAGAAGCACGCCAAGGAACTGATCGAAGCTATGGTGCTCGATGGCTTCATCACACCTCACAAGGATCAGGAGAAGACGGCTGTGGCCACGAACACTCCAAAGAAGTACTATCGTGACAACGAACTATTCGTTCCGGTAGCTATGGAGGTTGCGAACCCTCAGACGACTTCGGTGTGGACAGTCGTGGATGGCACAATTTTTGCAGCCAACGTCAAGCGCAAGGCTGGACTACTCTCTCCATTGACCCAGGGCAAGGACGCGTACATCGTTGTGAACGAGAAACTCAAGTCGGTGCTTCTTTTTGAGTCGGACGTGGGGCGCACACCGCTTGCCCAGTTCGATGGCCAGGGTGGCACGCTTGTGTCGTTTGACCACTCGCATTTCGTCCATGGAGTGAAAGTCTGGAATGAACAGCAAAGCGAATTGCTGAACACCGAAAACAAGCTTGAGCAGGAGGCGCTAATGAGTGCGCTTATCAACATTGGTGCGCAATACCATGAAGACCAGACCTTCGATCTTGGTAACATCAAGTCGCTGTACGAGCTGAAGGAATTGGATATGGAGGGCAACGAAGTCTGCATGTCCAAGTACAAGGGCAAGGTTGTATTGGCAGTGAATGTGTCGAGCAACTGCGGATTTACGGCAACGAACTACCCGGAGCTCGTCGAACTAGACAACAAGTACCGTGACCGAGGACTCGTGGTTCTAGGATTTCCTTGCAACCAGTTTGGTGGGCAGGAGCCAGGAACCCATGACGAGATCAAGGAGTTTGTGAAGCAGTACAACTGCGAATTCGAGTTGTTCGCGAAGCGCGACGTCAACGGTGCACACACCCGACCAGTTTTCACGTTCCTCAAGACGAAACTACCTGGGTCGTTTGGCAACTATATCAAATGGAACTTCACAAAGTTCCTCGTCGATCGCAACGGCCAGCCTGTCAAACGGTACGCGCCAAACGAGCGTCCACTCTCGTTTGAAGACGATATCATTGCGCTGCTCGACAAGGATACTGAACTCGCGATGGAGGATCTTGAGGTTGAGGAAAAGCCTGCAGCTGTCCATGATGCTGTGTCGGATGCTGCGTTGGAAGACGTTTCAACAGAGTTCAAGCCGGAGAACGAGATTAAGATCCATGATACTGGGTCGAATGCCACGTTGGAAGACGATTCAACGGAGGCCAAGCCGGAGACCGAGTTCAACCCGGAGAACGAGATTAAGATCCATGAAAATGGGTCGAATGCCGCTTTGGAAGAAGCTTCAACGGAGTTCAAGCCGGAGAACGAGATTAAGATCATGTCAGACGACGTCTCAAACATGCAAGATGACAAGAAACCCCCGACAGATGTCCCTGGTGCCAAGCCTACAACATTGGCCAAGGTAATGGAACTCCAGGAGCAGCCAAGCAACCAGGATACTTCAGATGTTGTGGCACCTTAACTGCTCTTCTGTTAGGATCAACTAGTTATTTCATGTAATGAATGTTTTCCATTACATCTGACCGTTTGGCCTAGGTGTTGTCCCGTTCTGTGACAGGTATGACATGCTTCAACGGCGACATCGAAGCTCTTTTCGCCCATTCCCATACAACCGATTTCGCTTGTTATCATCATAATAGGATTTTGCAGGCTCGAGGCATGAACAAGAGTGCTGCTGAGACCATGGTGGCGTTAGCTGAGCGAGCTCATGAAGTCGAATTAGCAGCACGAGAGCGTTCTCACACAGGAATCGTCTCACCGCCAGCAGAAGTCGAAGGACGCGTGTTTTATCGCCTACATCGGTATACACTGCTTCCACCAGAAGTCCAGACGCAAGCCGATGCCGTTGCAGTCCATCTCGCCACGCCAGACGTCCGCAAACGCGTGTTTACAAGCCCCAAGTGGCGCCATCGCGTCGCAAAGGGACCGTGCGTCAAAGGACAGAAGCTGGTCGACGCCATTTTCAACTTTTTGGCACGTTCGAGAGCCGAGGTGCCCCACCCAGCTGAGGCAGAGTTGCTTGCAGGTGCGTTGGTGCTCAGTGGATTCGTCTCACCGACCAACGAGCCAAGTGATGAACACGACATCGGAAAGTACATTCTAGCGAATGAATTCTACGAGCTCGTTTCTCCAGGAGCACTCAAGATCATGCATCGAAGCGCGTGGACGTCTCCTGAGTGAGCCGTCAAGTGCACGAATGCTGCTGAGTATGCTGTCAATGTGCTCTGCCCAGGGTCATGAGGTCAAAAGCTACGTGGTCATCAACAAGATCAAGCATCACGCGCTGTTTGTGTTTCGTGATGACACTGCTCGCGAAGAACTCAGTCACCTGGTCTTGGATGATGCGTTGGTGGAATACGACAATGGATCGCGGACGTCTCCGATGTACCACGGTCTGAAGATCTGGAATGACGACCATGCCGAATGGTTCGACTTTCTGACTCGAGAGCAACGCGACAAGTGGCTCCTGTCCATTCTGGACGGCGGTGCCAAGTACAAGGAGGCCCATCCACGCTACGACGAGCTGGCTGGATCCAATATGAGTCTGTACGACCTCATAGATGTGGATGCAGTTGGAGAAGAGATCCATCTGGGCATCTTCCGGGACAAAGTCATCTTGTTGGTCAACGTCGCCTCAAGAGACCCAGAGGCAGCGCTGCAGTATCCAGAGCTTGTGGAGCTCCATGAGAAGTACCGGGCAGATGGCCTCGTGATTCTCGCGTGTCCTTGCGACCAATTCGCGGCGCTGGAGTACGAGGCCGATGCCGCGATTCTCCAACACCTTGCGGCCATGTACCTCGTGGATTTCCCAGTGTTTGCCAAGCGCGACGTGAATGGGCTCGACGCTCGAGACCTATTTGTCTTCGCGAATGCACACTTACCTGGGATGTTTGGTCCGTTTGTCGAGTGGAACTTCACCAAGTTTCTTTTCGATCGACGTGGTCGGCCAGTCAAGCGATACGAGACGAGTGTGCTCCCTCACAGAATGGAAAACGATATCAAGGCGTTGCTAGACACTCAGAAAGAAAGTCAAACGCTTCACGAGTCGGTTGAGCAGACCTAAAAAACGACTGAGTAGGAACACGAGAGCGATCAAGAGCGTACTGGAATCGTATTAACACGCGTTTACTTGCTGTCCAAGCCAAACGCCGAGCGGTAGATACTGTTGATGTGTTCCACAACGAGCAGCACGATCATGGCGTTCGGTGCACAGCGCGTGTAGTACGTCCAGTAACCACGCCATAACTTAGATGGACCTTCCTTGACAACGATCTGACGGAAGCAATCGGTAACACCCGTGTATGGGTACTTGCCCGTGACGGGGTCCTTCTTCATGTTCATAAGACGCGACTTGACCAAGTCGAACGGGAGCGACGTGAACGCGCAGGCAAAGCCCGAGACGGCACTGGCACCAGTGTTGGTGAGGAAGCCTTCACCGTATCTCGCCGAGAACACTTCCTTGGCCTGATCGTACGAGGCCATCATACCCAAGTTCATGGCCGCACCACGTGCAACGAGTGGCACACTGCCTCTCCAGAGGGTCATGACGCCTTCGGACCGCGTGATCTTGAAGATGGCGTCGAAGACGTTGGTGTAGCCACGACGCTCGGCCGCCGGAGCGAGCGTGTCGGCCTGCATTCGCACGAGCGCTACGTCCATCGGACAGCCCAGCGTGGCGGCG
>NSDO01000038.1:221276-231402 GCA_002286825.1 Lagenidium giganteum
TTCTTTGAGCGTGTGCCACAACGGGAGACGTCGATAACGACGGGCGCGGCCGCGTTCCTTGGGGACCTCGACACGTTCGAGTCTTACGCCGTGTACCAAGCGCAGTCGCGCGACTTCCATGCCGCGCTGCACGTGCGTCGCGCTCGCGTCGAAGACCACGACGACCTCGAGCCGATCCTCCGCAAGCAGAGCGAGAGTCTCAGTCGTCAGTTCGGCGACTACTTTTTAGCCGAGCTCATCAAGGACCAGGACGAGCACAACGTGTGTCTCGTGGCGCAGAGCGGCGCGAATGAAGGGCGCGCCGTCGGGCTGCTGGCGCTCTCGGACGAGATCGAAGTGAGCACGTTGCAAGCGAGCTTTGAGCTCGAGCCGTACAACAACCTGGGCACGAACGACTTGGCCAGTGGCCACACCTCGGCCTTACGTCCGCCGCAGATCATCATCGCTGGACCGCCTGCGAGTGGCAAGGGGACGCAGTGTGAGCTCTTGGTCGACGAGTTTGGCGTCGTCCACTTGTCCACGGGCGACATGCTGCGGACAGCGATCCAGGCGCACTCGCCACTCGGTCTTCAAGCGCAGACGTTCATGGACAAGGGCGAGTTGGTGCCGGACGAGCTCATCATCGATGTGATTCTGGAACGACTGCAGGAAGCGGACTGCCGGACGCACGGTTGGCTGCTGGACGGCTTTCCCCGGACGGCCAATCAAGCTCATGCGCTCACGCAGTGCGGGATTCTTCCGGATTTGCTCATCGTGCTGGACGTGCCGGACGATGAAGTGGTCAAGAGAATCTCTGGACGAAGGGTGGACCCGGACACTGGCAAGACGTATCACCTGGAGTTTAATCCCCCACCGGCTCAGGACGAAGCGCTGCGTGGTCGACTCATCCAGCGCTCGGACGACACGGAAGCCACGGTCCGGACGCGCTTGGGCAAGTACCACGAGAACTGCGACGCCGTTGTGGACGCGTTCCGAGGCGAGGACACCAAGACAACAGTGCTGACCGTCGTAGGCACGCAACCCAAGCAAGTGATCGCCGACGAGGCCTTTGAGACGCTGCATAGTATCAAAAACGCCCAGAAGTTCCAGTATCTCGTCCAGAAGAAGCACATTGCGCCGCCACGAATGATCATCACGGGTCCACCAGCCGGTGGTAAGGGCACACAGTGTGAGTTACTCGTGGACCAGTTCAACGTCGTGCATTTATCCACTGGAGACATGCTGCGAGCGAGTATCCAGGCCGGTGCGCCACTGGGAATGCAAGCCAAGGGGTACATGGACAAGGGAGAACTGGTTCCGGACGAGCTCATCATCGACTTGATCCTCGCACGACTGCAAGAGCCGGATTGCCAGTCACGCGGATGGTTGCTGGACGGGTTTCCCCGGACCGCGACGCAGGCGAGTGTGATGCTGGCACAGGGCATCGTCCCGGATGTGGTGCTGGTACTGGATGTCCCAGATGAGGAAGTAATCCAGCGCATCTCTGGACGCCGTGTTGATCTCACGACGGGGAAAACGTACCACTTGACGTTCAATCCGCCGCCTCCGGAAGTCCGGGATCGCGTGATCCAGCGCTCGGACGACAATGAAGAGACGATCCGGAACCGTCTGGACAAGTTCCACGAGAACTGTGACACTGTGTTGTCCACCTTTGCCACTTACGACGCTGCCAATGTGCAGATTGTGCGCTGTGACGGGCTTCTAAGCAAGACAGTCATCTCTCAGTCGTTCACACAGCCGATTTACCAGCGAATGCTCGATGCCGAGGCTACGTTGGCTGTTGCAGTGGCTTCAGAGGGCCTAGGATCGGCAGACCAAGCGACTGGAAACCCCTGGAAGCGTGTGGAAGACGAGCAAGCACGCAACAACTGCTTCGCCATCACATTGTTCTCTCTGGATGATCGTCTGGACAGCGTTGGGGCGCTGGATCTGCTCGTCCACGCGTTCGCCGCGTTCCCGGACAAGGCATTTTGTCTTCTGACGCTGCCTACGAATGCCCCCGAGCCGTCGTTCTTGGGTCTTTTCACTCTCGTGCCGCCTCAAGCCACGAGTACGTTCTCTCACGTGCTCTACGTGCTCCATCGCGACGCCATCGCCTTCTTCCACCCGACCAGCAGCGATGGGAACGACGTGTTGACGCCATTGGAGCTCACCGTCACACGCTACGTTGGTGGAACACAGGACGCCGCCGTCCAGCCGCTCTTACAGGGCGTCGAGCCGTTTGTGAAGGCCAGTGTCCAGCAAGGGCTAGCACTGGCAGGCGAAGAACTGGACATTGAGTTGGAGGAGAACCCCAAGCACGTGACGTTTCTGGTCTACGCCAACCACACGAGTGCCGTGGGTCTCGTGACGCTCGTTCGCGACCACGAAGTCACGAGCCGCCTGCGTCACCACTTTGAACTCGAGTCGCTGCTGCTCATGACGCACCATCGAACCAAGGACCAAGCGATTGTCAAGCAGTTTGTGCTCAACCCCGTCTTGTACGCAGCCTCGCGCTATGTTCTKCAAGAGATCACTCGCCTCTTCCGCAAGACATGCTTGTTCTACCCCGTGGACATTACGCCCAAGGGCAAAGGCAAGGGCAGTCCGGTCGTCCACGAGTTCGTGCTCGCGCCGCCACGGCGTTCCATCGCCATCAGCGCTGACGAAGTCGCTCAGTATCCGGAGGATGTCAACAAGATCGAGCAAACCGCGCGCTTTGACGAGTTTGCGCTCTTTGTACTCTCGAAAAAGGTGCTTTCCGAGCCAAAACTCGTGGTGAACCAACGTTTGGTGATCGTGGGGGCGTCCGACGCGGCACTGACGTGTCTCCAGAGGCTATTGAGTGTGCCGTACCTGCGATTTACCAACATTACGCTCATTTCGCCTCARGGTCTCGCGTTTGCTGAGGCTTTGACGCCGGAGCCACTCGTCAAACCGAGTCCGGACGCCGTGAATCCGCTGGATTTCGCACGCAAGAGCCTTTATACACGCACGGAAATCGATCAGTTCAGTTTACGGACGCATATTCGCGTGATTGAGAGTCGTGTGGTGCAGTTGGATCGCGTGGCGCGTGCTGTGGTCTTACAAGACGGTTCGTGTTTGCCCTACGACTACCTCGCGATGACGACCGGCCTCCAGGACGGTACGTTCACGGCCTTGGGACGCTTCCCGTCGTTTGATGGAGAAAGCTACGCATCTCCAAAGGTTCCAGAGCGCGTTGTGGCGCTTGGCGACGTCAAGACGGCGCGCTGGCTGCACAAACGCCTTGAGATCGAGTCAGAAGAAGCCGCAAACCAGCGTATCGCCGTCTACGGCAGCTCCTTCTTTGCGTTGCAAGTGATCCATGGACTGCTAGCTCGTGGTGTCGACGGCTCTCGCATTGTGCATCTCTCCCCTGCACGAGATTCGGTGTTTGAAGACACGCAGATTCGAAGTGAGGTGGACAAGGAGCTGACCAAACGCGGGGTAATTGTGCAGTACAACACGAAAGTCACGTCGCTTGTGGTGCACGAAGGCACGCAGACGCTCGAGGGCGTCCAGACGATGCCGACGGTGAGCGTGCACACGCCAGGCGACGTGATCACTGGCCCAGGACACCACCATCCGCATCATCCCGCGCCAACACCCGCCTCGACAGCGACGCTCGTGCCGTGTGGCTGGTTGCTCTGCTGTCAGCACAACGACGCCGACTACGACGTGTTCCGCGCCATCAACGAGAGCGGACTGGTCTACGACGGTCGTCTTGTGGTCAACGGCCTCATGCGCACGACCGACCCGAGTATCCTGGCCGCAGGGAGTCTTTGTCGCTTCTCGCGACGCTTTATCCACGCCAAGCTCCACGAACACTACAACGCGAAAGAGTGTGGGGAACTGCTCGCCGCCTCGCTCCTCCAGTTCTTGGATCCGTTTGCTTCTGCTCTGACACATGACGACCATCAAGGCGCCCGCAAGACCCTGTCCACGTCCGCGAGTGCGCCGTCTCTCGGCGGCACAGGAAGTCCGACAGCCAATGGCCAGGTGGTACCCCCGCCCGAGATGCGGCTGCCCGTGATCCGCACGACCGTCGTCCCAGGTGGCAAGACGTATGTACAGATCAGCATCCCGTCACTCATCAACACGCTGTCGCTGCAGGTGCTGCCGACGCGTGCGTCGCAGTCCGTCTCTCCTCGATACACCAGTCTCCTCTTTGACGACTTTGGCGTGCTCAACCGCCTCGAATACCTCGGCGACGAGCGCGTCGAAGTCAACAACCTCCAGTGCGTCGTGGGTTTACACGAGTCGTATCTCAACAGCGCCATTGCATCCTTCGCCAACGCGTACGTGGACGACTGGATTGCCTTCTTCCATCAAAAGTGGGCGTCCGCGCTCTACCATGACCGCTTCCACGAGTTTTGCCTTCGACTCAACAGCTTGCTCAAGAAAGACGATGGTATCCGCCAGTTGGTGGAGGATATCAGTAAGTTCTTTGCCGAGACGGGCGACGTCAAGAGTACGACAGCCATGGCGCAAGTGCGCGTGGGGCGCGGGGGCGATGCGCTCGTGCCGTCCACCAAGCGCCTCATCGAGTCGCAATTGCTCGAGTTCCTGAGTGCCAATCGCGACGTGCTGGCCATGTATCTGCTCCCGCGGGCGAGCAGCAGCAGCCAGAAGAAGAGATGAGGCGCAGTGCCACGGTGGACAAATGCCAAGCAGCCACAACAAGTGGTATGCGTGGTTGACTGACGTACGAGTGTAGCCATCTGAGTCGATCTGATGACGTGAACGACGTGGCGCCTTTCGCCACGCAGTGACCAGAAATACATACCTCGTTTGATTGGCTGAAACCACGCACCCTAAACCACCTGGTACGCCGTACATGGGGCCCATGGGGAAAAGGGCTAGGGTTCTCTAGAAAGTCATAATCCCCTAAAAACCAGCCGTCAACTCGGAATTCCTCAGATTCCGGATTCCAGAAATCCCAAAAGACGGTCCTCGCGACCGTCTGTGTCGCCTCACCGAATCTTCAGCATACCACCTCCTTTTGTTGTGTACCCTTCACAAAACCCACCTGGTTCCGGCACCTCGTCGTCTGGTACTGGGCGATCATCAGCAGGACCATCACTCTGTCGCCCGCGAGCCAACGGGTCACCACGAGCAGCTCACTTCCGCATTTGCCTCCTTCTCGATCGCCAATACCATGACGACGCAAGAGTTCAAGATGACCGTGTGCTGCATGGGCGCCGGCTACGTGGGCGGCCCCACCATGGCCGTCATCGCCACCTTCTGTCCCGACGTCAAGGTCGTCGTCGTCGACATTTCGGAGCAGCAGATCGCCAAGTGGAACAGTCCGGACGAGCTGCCCATCTACGAGCCGGGCCTCAAGGAGCTCGTGGACGCTCGCCGCGGCAAGAACCTCTTCTTCTCCACGGACATTGACCGCTACATTAACGAAGCCGACCTCATCTTTGTTTGTGTGAACACGCCGACCAAGCAGAGCGGTATTGGCGCCGGCAGCGCCGCGGATACCAAAAACTGCGAGGCCTGTGCGCGCAAGATCGCGCAGGTGGCGACCTCCAACAAGATTGTGGTACGTTTGACGTGGTTTGTGGGGAACTGGTGGTGGATGTGGGCTGATAACGGGTGTTTGCCTAGGTGGAGAAGTCGACGGTGCCTGTGCGCACGGCTGAATCCATCAGTGCGGTGCTCAGTGCCAACTCCAAGGGCTTGCAGTTCGAGGTGCTCTCGAACCCAGAGTTCTTGGCGGAAGGCACGGCCATTGAGGACCTCAAGGAGCCAAGCCGCATCCTCATCGGTGGCCCAGAGACGCCTTCGGGCCACGAAGCCGTCGAGAAGCTCGTGTGGATTTACAACCACTGGGTTCCACGTGGTATGTTGCTTATGAGGATTGGTTTCTGTCGATCTTGAACTCATTTCTTGCCTTGTTTGCTCCTGTAGAGCGCATTTTGACCACCAATGTCTGGTCGTCTGAGCTCTCCAAGCTCGTGGCCAACGCCTTCTTGGCTCAGCGTATCTCGAGCATCAACTCGATCTCGGCCGTGTGCGAAGCCACGGGCGCCAACGTCTACGAAGTGGCCAAGGCCGTTGGCGCGGACGAGCGCATCGGCAGTCGCTTCCTCAACTGCTCGGTCGGCTTTGGCGGCTCGTGCTTCCAGAAGGACATTCTCAACCTCGTCTACTTGGCGGAGACCTTCAATTTGCCCGAAGTTGCGGACTACTGGCGCGGTGTTGTGACCATGAACGAGTACCAGAAGACGCGCTTCGCCACGACCATGATCCGTCGCATGTTCAACACCGTGACAAACAAGAAGATCTGCTTGTACGGCTTTGCCTTCAAGAAGGACACTGGCGATGTGCGTGAGACCCCAGCCGCGTCCATTGTCAAGACGCTTTTGGCCGAGAACGCACGTGTGGCGGTGTACGACCCACAGGTCAAGCTCGACGACATGCTCGCCGAGTTGGCCTACCAGGGTGTGAGCGAGAAGACGCATCCAAACCTTCACTCGCTTTTGACCGTCGTTTCGGATCCATACGAGGCCGCCAAGGACGCCCACGCCATCGCCGCGCTTACTGAATGGGATATGTTCAAGACGCTCGACTACGACCGCATCTACGCATCGATGACCAAGCCAGCGTTCATTTTCGACGGCCGTAACATTCTGCCGCACGACAAGCTGCGTGAACTCGGTGCCAAGGTGTACGTGATCGGGCGAGCAGACGTCATTGCGCACGAGCTGCCCTTCTAAACGACTTTCATGACTAGTGCAGTAGTAGTAATAGCGAGGAGCAAGATAAGCCATTCCTCCAATATACGGCCCGTGACGTTGGTGATACGCATGACAAGAGACGCGTCCTGGGTTCTTTTCTTCCGCCACGAACGAAGCGACGCGCGTCCCGACTCATGGAAATCCACTGGACGGCCACGATGTGATTTCAAACGTCGCGACTCGTAGGAAGCGCCGCTCGGGAGCTGAATGGTCTCTCGCGACGGCTCGCAACGAAGATCGCGCTGAGTCAATGGACCAGCTCGCGTGCTGCACGCTGCACGCGGCCACTCGCGATTTAGAGCAGACGTGGAAAGATCTCGAGGAAGAAAGTTACCATGCCAGTCCTCTACGGCAGCGACAACGTGGATGAGGAGACGGCGCTTGTGCGTCGCATTGTGGCACCACCACGACCGACAGCGCGTGGCTCGAACAAGCGCATGTGGATCGGTACGTCGGTCGCGTTGCTGAGTGCTGGGGCTGCGTTCGTTGCCTTGAGCTCGTCGAGCCAGGACGCGTTCCATTCAGTCGCGTCGCCAGCGTCCCAGTCTCTTTTGCAAACGACGATCCAAGCCAGCGATGAAGACTCAGCGTTCCAGCTCTTGGATACCAACAGTGATGGTTTGGTGACCGAAGAAGAGTTCCTCATTCGCTTGCAGGCACGACGCGATACGGTGCTTGGAGAGCTCGCCGGCTCCAAACTGGATGCTGCGCTCGTGGCCTCGATCACAGAGGAAGTGAACGAAACGTATGAGAAGGAGGCCAAGTGCGTGAGCGACATCTTTGAGAAAAGCCAGGGTCAGCAGGGCATGGACGAGAAGAGCTTCGAGTTCGTGCACCCCATGATCAACGAAATGTGTGCGGATGGCTCGTCAGTTGTCGCTATTGACGCACCGACGACAAGTGATGGTATCATTAGCGGCGGTGCAAGTGACACCAAGGTGGGCGGACTCACGAAAACACCACCTATTGAAGGAGATGACGACGTTAAGGGGCCTGTGACGACCACACAAGCTCCTGCTGAGATTGCTGGGTCAGATGCCACTGGAGCGGCTTCAACGCTCACACCTTCAACTGACGAAGCTCCGTCGGGTGAAGAGGGGACTGCCACTGACACGTCGACGACCACTCCACCGAGTGATGCTGAGTCTTCGGATGAAGGAGAAGCTGGCGCGACTGCGCCAGACGCTACGACGACGGAGCCAGCAAACRGCCTGACGTCTTCGAATGGAGGAGACGTGGAGACGACTGACGCGCCAGCGGCGACGACGACGACGTCAGCGACTGAGTCGATTTCCTCGGACGCTGGTGACGCAGACACCAGTGCACCGGAACCAGAAGAAACGACGGTGGCACCATCAAGCGACGTGACTTCGTCGGGTGAAGGAACCTCTGAGACAACAACCACACCAACAACCGACGCCCCAGTGGACGACACAACGTCTTCAGGTGAAGAAAACGGTGGTACGACGACAGCTCCAGCCGCGACGACGGGGGCACCTGTCGATGATACAACGTCTTCGAGCGAAGGAACTACTGAGACGACAACTGCACCAACAACAGCTGACACGACGACGGCTTCTGCTCAGGGTGACCCCAGTCCAGCATCAAGCGTTTCAACCACAGGCTCGAGCGCAGCTGAGACAACCACTGACACTGACACACAAGCACCAGCCAGCGAGACTGACGCACCTTCTGGTCCTATCGCGACTGCCTCTGACGTGTCTTCGGCTGCATCGGACACCACGGCACAGGCGAGTACGGAAGACAAGACCACTGAAGCTTCTGGATCTGCGCCAGTGGATGCTACGACGATCCCAGAGACTCATGACGACGGAGATGCTGTGGTCACCAACATGCCKATCGTCGGGCATCCTGGATACGAGCCCAGTGACCCAACGATGCCTCCATCAGAGGAGACAGGTGAGGCTGGTGTTGTCACCGACTTGCCAATTGTTGGATTGCCGGGTTACGAGCCAACTGACCCCACGATGCCTCCGACGACGGAAGATGTCGAGTCCACGACTTCTCCTTCAGCTACCGACGCGCCAAAGCCACCTCAGGTGACCGAGTCACATCTGGATGCCACATCGGAGCCTCTTCCGCCCACACCGGTCATCAAAGATGAGCTCAAGAAGATCGACAAGGTCACGAAGAGCGATGCTGATGGTGATAGCTCTGCAGCGGCGGCGCTTATGGACGTGCTGCTCAAGAGCTTCAACGAGTCGGACACGACTGATTTCGGTTCGGGCTCGACAGTGGGCACGCTGGTACCTCCGATCTCAAACAAGGGCAAATCTCCAGAGCGTCAGCACTTCGAGCAGACCCTCAGCGATCACTTCAAGAAGGAGCTCGAGGAACACGAGCAGGAGCTTCGCTTTGCACACCTCCAGGTCAAGAAGCACAAGTTTATGGTCGAACTCGTGCAGGAATGCATCTCTATCGCCGGTCACCGCGTACGTTCATGTGTTTTTGGAGTATCTTGAATCACTATTGACCCTTTCGTGTGTGTGTGTTTTCCAGTTCGAAGTCGACCACTCGTACTCGTTTGATGCCGCGACCGCGTGGATCGCGGTAAAGTGCCTCGAACTTCCCGCCATCCTTCGTCACACAGTGCATGATTAACCAAGCAACGAGCCGTGCAGCATGACTAACTTCACCTCCTCGGTTTCTCGTGCTTGGCGTCCACCGTAGTGCTTCGTACAGGAATAGCTTCTCGCGTTAACCATCTTCACCCATCCACTGAGGTGTAATGCAAGCCGTGACTTTGTCTTTTCACTGCGTGTCTGTCAATTATAGACGACTGCATTGCCTGTGCATCCTTTTCATTGCACTGGGATCAGTCAACTCCCAATGCCGACCATGTTGCCGCCTCGGCTCTCGACGGCTGCCACGGCTCGGACGTATGAGTTCCAGCAGATGTACGAGGTCGGCGTGCGGGCACTGCCTCCGCCAATCAATCTCATGGACACACCAGCATCTCGATTGATGAGTCGACGGCACCATCGTCGCTTTATGAAGTGGATTCGAACGCGGTTCCACTACTTCAGCATTTTGAATCGCTTCAGTATGATCTTCATCTTCGCCACGTGGGCAACACCACGGGAAATCGGTCGAGTTATCACTCCCATCGTCGCGTTTGGATGTTTTCCAGTCGCGGCGCTCACAATTTTGCTTATGAACGACACGATCTTGCGATTGGTGCTGCGGCAACACGAGTTTTGGTTCTTCACCCTTACGAACGCTCTCAACTGGATCATCGCATCGGTTTTATTCAACGACACGCGCATCCTCGGTTGTCTCGCTTGCTTCGCGATCGCTGAGCTCATTGTGCTCATGGACGCCAACTTTCGGACCGCCGTGAACGCCCAGCGCTCGTCATT
>NSDO01000038.1:362256-372265 GCA_002286825.1 Lagenidium giganteum
CGCAATAAAACACGATCAGAGAGTATCGGCGAGTCGACAAACAAGGCGACCGCGACGGAGGCGATGCCAAACCAAAAGCCCACCACAACGGGGATCACCATGCTCTTGCGAAAGCCCAGAAGTGTCCGGACGGGTGGTGTGACGGCGTCCAGTACGAGAATCCAGTGGAACCAGAGCCAGAACGCGGCGATCGCCCACACGCGATAGTCCCAGCGCATGGTATCAGCGAGACAAAGCGACGCCAGAGTGCACTGCAGGGACGGGAAGAGGAAGTTAAAGTTCCGGATCAAGGCTCGGAGGATGTCGATCTGCGACGCCAGGACGAAAATCGTCACAAACACAGTGGTGGCGGCGAATCCCGAGAACGGAATGGCTAGTAAGGCGCGTTGGGACAACATGTTTGCCTCGGAGTCGTGGTTGGTGGACGCTACACTGGGTAAAAGCAGCGACCCAGCCGTGCAAAACAGCCCAGCCGCGCCCAGAACGTACAAAAGGACCTGTACAACGATGAGGAGATTGCCAACAGAGTGCTGACACCAGCGCGACCAGAGTGTGCGTCGAGTATCGATGGTGCTCAGTCGTAACGAAACCAGTGTGAGTTGTTGGCGATAATGTGCGGGTCGACCGGTCTTGAGAGCCGGGTAGAGCTTGTGTGCCGTGATGCCGAGCTGTTTCCGTAAGACGTGCGTCTCGTATGCGCTCGGTCGGTCGTTGGTGGACTGTTCAGAGTGATGAGAGGCCACGGTCATAGCTCGGAGCTGGAGCTTGGCGTGGTAAATCACACACCCGACGACTCTGGTCTGTGCGTTGCGTCGCTGGAGAAGCTTGCGCTTGGTATACGTCTTGCGGATCAGGAAGAGCACGAGGGTGACGCTCGTATTCAAGAAGAGATCGACGAGCTGGAGCTGGCGGGTAGCGCATCCAGCCGCTTCATTGCGACGAGAATCGAGAGCACCAAGATGACGGGAATGGCAATTGCACAGCTCTTGACAGCGGGGACAAACGTACGGAAGTTTGCATCGAGGAACATCGTGAGTTGCAACGTGAGAGCGCCATTGGCGAGCAGGAGCACACGGACGTCCCACACCAACCACGTCAACAGCGTCCACGTGAGCAAGTTGACGGCCGTGAAGAACCAAAAGTCGTACTGTTCAAAGAGAATCCGCACCATATCGATACTCAGCATGGCGTACGAGCAGCAAATGGCCGGTAAACAGCAGAGCAAGGATGGAAATGTGAGGTATAACCCATACGGACGTGGTACTACGAGCGCCACGAAGCCCACGAAGGCGCCAATGCGATGCAAGTGACTCAGCGTGCGGAATTGGCGCTTGTTCCAGCACAAGAAGCGCAAATTCCGCTCGGGCGTGCAGAGAAGCCACGAGATTGTGAGCCGGAGGTTGAGCACAGGAAGTTGCTCGGCGGCTTCGAGCTTGTAAATGTGTGCTTGTGGCGTGACTGGGATGGCATTGGGGCTCGGAGAAGGCGCCACTCGAGCCGTCGTGCTGAGTCGCTCTGTTACGTGCACCATGGCGCGTGGTGTGACGTAGAGAATGCGCGATTGTTGAGGATACCGTACGACGAAACCAAGTCAGCACAGCGGCATCCCAATGGTGAAAGCGGAATAAGCGCGCAAGTCTTTTCGGCTTTGCCTTCGTCCAGCAGCGAGAAAACGGTTCGCCGTGTGTAAAACGGATGCTATCAGCAGTCCGGAGGACTTGCCTGGGAGGGCGTTACTCCTTCTGCACGATCGCAGGCGCATAGAGCGAGCGAGCGAGAGAGACGACAACGACGCACGGAAGCGGAGAAATAACACAAGAAACCCACTCATTTGATTGGCCTGATGTACGTGGCGATGATCAACAGGCCCGTATGCAAGCGAGAGTCTCTGCTTGACGTGCCCTAGACCCGGTGCAATAACTTATTGCCAGTCGATGGCAATAGATTGAATTCACATGATGTCACCAATTCATTTTCAATTCTTTATCAATTCAAGTTGGTTGAAGTAGAGTGATGGTCACGTAGAAAGCGGAGAGATTAGCATGGCAATTGCCGATTTCCCCCGCCAGCGCCGTCCAGATGATGCTTCGTGGTGCGTTTCCGCCTCTGTATATGCGCCAGATGGAAGCGCGATGTCTAACAGAGTGCGTGTATATGCAGTCCGGCTCAATGTGCGCCTGATCACCATCGGATTGATCGTCTTCGTGGCCATTTGCTTGCCAGTGTACCTGTTCATCGTCATTTCCGATGACGTGTATCGAGCAATAAGCGCCGAGACCGCTCGGAAGGCCTTCTATTTGATCTCTGACTTCTGTTTGCTTGTCAACACCTACGAGACGTTAGGCGCGCGGGCTCGTGACCGCAGCACAATCTACGCCATTCACGCGTTCATGTGGTGCTGCTTCGTGTATTACACTTTCGCGGCACCACACTGATCAACGGCGCCATTACAACAGATCCGTGCGTCAAACGAAGGATCGTCGTCGAAGTCGCTGGCTCGAGTCAATACACGTCATTCACCCCGCTCATTTTCCAGTGCGACGACTCTGCTTCCTCTCGTCATTAAGTGCTGACCCCTGGCATCGAGCAGCAACTGGTGGTGGCTGTGCTGATGGACTAGCAGGGCTTTGCCCCAGCTCTCTGCTTAATCTTGCTCAATATAAGTCACCAATACGCACAATATCGAACGGGTCCGATAGTCGAAGAGATCTACACGGAGGAAGCAAAGCGAGCACATTGGGATATTTCATTCAGATAATCACGCCTTCCGTATTCAACCGACATGGATCAAGACACTGTTTCAGCAGTTCATACGCAAATCGAAGGAGCTCACACTTGATCGATCGACGTGTCGGAATGCAGAAGGAACCGCGTCTTCATGTCCGGAAGTTCACACTCGCTTTCGCGAACGGAGATCACTTGAAAAGCGTCCTCTACCAACTGGAGCGCTTGGTGAAATGGCAGCATTTCACTCAGTTCAAATAGTCTCAATCGCAAGGCTTGCCACAATACGCCTTCTGTCTTGGCTCTCTGGGCCGAGCTCTTGAGATCGAGCGCGTACCTTCCACTCAGAAGCACCAGGATCGTTTGCCTCAACACGGTGTCGGTATCGACTTCAAACACATTCGAATTTGAGGCGATGACTTCATCTTGGTTCGGCTTTCCCTCCGCCTTGGTCGTCTCTGATTCCGAATGTTCCACAGTCGAGTTGATCTCGAGGCGAAATGTACTGCCGGCGAGAAGCCACAACCTGGAAATCGACTGCAAAGTGATTCGCGAAACTAGAGCAAGATGATTCTGTCTGTCAGACTCTTCTTCGTTGCTCTCCCACGTCGACGGATCAGTACGTTGAAGGATTTCGATGCTCTTCCCTTCTTGACAGAGACGAAAATACACAAGATCGTCTGCTTCGCTTGATGCCTCGACCTCTTGTGTGGGAGATCGTCGGACCCATCGCCCTCGCTTCAGGTCTCGGATCCCAGTCGCGTAGAATGCCTGCCCAAGTGTGATTAATGCATTTCCGAAGCCATGAAAGGCCATTTTATCAAACCTGAAAGCGGCCGAGGCGGTCTGGGATCGATTTCTGTGTTGGCTAGAACCCGGTAAGGCACTCCACGTCAATCTTTCCAACCCCTTCTCAACTTACTCCAGTCGAGGTTTGTTGGTATTGACCAGCTTCAATCAGCTCCTAGTACCGAACCATATGTCAGCTCGCTCAGAATTCCTGATGTGCACAAGTATCCACGAAACTCACGAAGAAGAGCTCCTGGGCTTTGCGTGGATGCAGTGGCAGTCGAGCATCTGCTGACACTCTCTCCATCGCTGTGATCACTTGACTGAGACGACCCACCACTCGTTTTGGGGGCGACGCTTCAGAATCGAAAAAGTCTTCCACCCTTTGTCGCGTGAATGGAACCTCAAGACGATGTACTGGCAGCCCTTGAGCCAATACGAGAGAGTATTCGGTACGATCTCGTGGTGTTCGCGGTCTTAACTGCCTTCTGATTAATTCGCTTGGATGCAGGTCAACTTGCATACAGGACCAGTTCACATGGGAGCAATCGTGGAAGGTGCGTGGCCTTTTCTGACACGGTCGTCACATTGGAATTACTGATTCCCATTGTATCCTGGTGGAAAACACAGTCAGTGTTGGTAGATATCACCCAAACACGGCGTGGTCTCATCCTTCCTGATGTTTTCCAGCAACTTCTTGAGCTGAACAATGTTCCCCTCTCCAAGAAAGCGCTGCGTACTCTGGTTGATCAGTTCCAGGTGCCAAACGGCGCGATCAATGCGCATCGCTTTCTTCAGTGGATCAACCTCAGTCGTCCCAATGACCATGTGGATCCCGACCTCACCTTTGCAAGACTCCCACAGCCGTACCGTCGGATCGTGAAGGTACTTGAGCAAGATATTCTGGAAGCCGCGTGGAATCTAATCACGACAAAAAGCGCGAAGTACAAGGCAGCGACAGCAGCCGTACTCTCAGCTCGATCCGCTCGTTCTAGTGTTCTGAACTTGCATCCCACAGCCGAAGAAGCCAACAGAGGAGCTGTAGACGACTATGATCTGGCCAAGAAGCGATGCTCCAAGACGAATACCACGGTCTCACTCAGTGAAAATGCCGATGTGGTCGCTGTGGCTGAGCACTCAACGCTGCCGTTGATACTTGTTGGCATGAAGAAACGTGTCGATCCTGGCAGTGGTGACAACCTGGCCGATGTGCTCTCGCTTCAACTGATCGATACAGCAAGCTCTCGCATTCTTCACCAACAAAATGTTCAGGTTCCAACGTTTGATGCAACCTCCCGCGAGCTTGTTGACGTATTGATCGTCAAATCCACCGCTCTTCGCACACGTTGTGTCGAGTCAAGCGATTCCCCTGGTCCTTTGACGACACACACAGTCGCAGTAAACGTCGCCGTCGTTTTGAACCAAACAATTGATGGTACTGACGTACGATCAGAACAACATGCGATTCAAATCTACAAATTTGAGCCAGCGAGTGAGGAGCGACCGTCTTCGTCACGACTGATTGCTCTCCTCCAACTTCAAGATACTGAGGATCGCTGCACAGCACTTGAGCTGTCGCTCGATGCGTCGCTTCTGACTATCGCGACGTCAAACAAAGAGACTTCGGTCTACAAGCTTCCGATTCCTTCCAATCAAACAGACGACATTTCACCACTTGATCTTAGCAAGATGCAGCCACTCGGATCAAGCTTGACAAAAACACCGGTGGCTGCTGCATACTATTTGAATGACGCGGTGACTAGCTCACACACGAATGGGTCAATCGAAGACCAGCTCACTCGTACACGTCCAGTTGGATTGGCCCTCGTGACTGCGCACGAAGTCATCAAGTGCGCGTTGCCGGCACTAGAAAGCGCTATCCCAACCGAAATGACGGTTTGTCAGGCATGGAGTCACTTGAAACGAATCACTTGTTCTTCAATCGATCCAACCACGCAGTTTCTCTCGGTTGGTCTTGCGGATGGCATTGCGGTGGTTTGGAATGTGCTTGAAGAGCGCGATCACGCCATTTTGACTGAGCCGATCACTGGATCCGTGGACGCCATTGTTTGTTACCGCGACGTCTTCATCGCTGCGCTCTCGACGGCTACTCAGCAACTTTCGTTCTTCAATATCACTGATCGCGGTCAGCCAATCCTACTGCGAACTCTATCAGAACCTACCAGCAAAGCCATCCCACAAGATTCAAATGCTGCACGTACCGTATTGGTCAGAATGTCGCTCTCGATGGGTTTACCGATCCTTCTCGTCGGGTATTCCAACGGATACGCGTTGCTGTACGATATGCGGAATGGTGAAGCTATGGGTAGCATCCGCACCACGAAATCGACGATCGCGAGAGACATTCATACCCTCGTGACGAATGAAGGCATTGCTTCAGTCGTTTCGAGTGGGGCAGGATTGATCTCGATGGATCTTTATGGCTGGGACCAACTGCTCAAGACCTCTTTTCCAGCCACAGAGCACATTTTACGAGAGAAGAGACTTCAAGTGAGCGCGGAAAACGTCAAGCGGTTGTTTCTATCCAGCGTCAATACGAATAACAACGCACCTCTCACGATTTCGTTGTCGTTTGGGGCACCATGTTTGAAATCGACTCTACAAACCATTGCTGGCGAGCGTGTCCGATTCCTTGACTCGACATCAAGTCTCTCAAAGAGCTCCACCCAGGACAATCGGCAAACACTTGCTACCGTCACCGCAGCTGGCTCAACTGAAAGCATCAGTCTCCCGCGGCTTGACAACGTCACATTTTATCCCCATCTCCCAGACTTTGCGGTGTTGTATGATGGCTTCTGCAATAACGAAATGCGACTTTCCCAAACTTCCGACAGCAAGCTACATCGTCGACGAAACGAGTTAATCAAGATTCTCACGGCGGCTTGGTAACACGATCGCATGGTCAGCATAATACACAGTACATTACTCTCAATGGTCAGTCTTCATATCTTCGTTCTATACGCGATCACAGCCCATCTAGCATCTTTGGAACCATTTTCCACGCCTTCAACGCCTTCAGCGGGCGCTTCGGGACCTTTCGGTAATATGCGGGTTGAGACAGAGCTCCAAGAAGATCCGACGTTGATAGGATCGACTTGTGCTTCTTGAACACTGGCTCCTCGACGTGATCTCGTTCGGAATCACGACGGTGTTGAGCAACCTTTTCCACCAATCCTCGAGTCACAAGCTTCGTTAAAGCAGCGGTGATGATGCTCAGCGACAGGTCGGATCCTTGCACAGTATCGCTGCGGGTGACGGACTCGACAATGTCTGAGATCGAATGGTCGCGGCGCAGATCCATCGCAGCCAAAATGACATCCGTGATCTGCTCCAGCAGCTTGCTCCTGCGTTGGTCAGCGAAAAAGTCGTTCTCTTTACCTTTCTTCTTGGGAGACTCGATCGGCTCGCCGGTGAGCTTGTTTGTCGTCARCGGAGATACGTACATACTGCTGTTCTTGTACTGATCGTCGCGATGGTACGTGACACCCTCGTAGTCGAACGATAGAGTAGATGACTCAGACGTGTACGTCTTGCGCAGCTGGCCCGTACTAGCATAGAGAAGTTCCGAATAACTAAGCTTGCCGCGCTTCCGAACTGCCCCAACACTCGTTGTTGTCGTTGGGCCGACTTTTCCAGGCATCGGATACCAGTTCTGCGAGCTCGGCAACGGCGATGCGTCAACCGGTTCTTGATCCTCTTCCTGCGCAATCGAGCAGCTTGCACGACTTGGATCCCAATGATTCATCGAGCAATACCACTTGTCTGGAAGTGTAGAAGACTTGATGTGAGCTGGCAGCTTTCTCCATTTGTTGCACTTTTCACATTGTGCCCACTCGAGTACCGCACTCTTGGCACCCGTGACGATCCCCTTACGACCTTTCGAGCCATCTGCAGCACCACCTGGCGTACCAGGCACGGCAACGGACATCGCGGATGGTGCCAGACCACCGAATCCAGCGTACGCTGCGTTAGGATGAGCAGTAGGCGTTGATCCTTTAGGTGGTTTGTTCGATTTACTGGATTTGTTCGACTCTTGACCTTGGAAAGCCGCTTGGTGGGCATTAGTAGAACCCTGAGGATGATCACCCGTTTTCAGCTTCTTGGATGGTCGAGCAGACGAGGGCTTCTTCGACTGATTCTTCGACAGGAATGTATCGACTTCTGGTGGGTTCAAGGCTGAACAGTTCGCAAGCTCAGGTGCCCATGTGTTCAGATGACAATACCATACGGCGGGTAATAGATCGAAATCGATCGAAGAGGGCACAACACGCCACTTGCCACACTGAGCGCTTTCGCACTGCACCCACTTGACTTCGCCATATTTCTCCTTGATCTTGTCCTTTGCATTGCGTTTCTTCGCATCTTTCTCCTGTTTCTTCGCCAGCTTCGCAGCGGCCTTCGTCTTCTCACTCCCAGAATTCGATGCTTCGCTTCCACGCCCGGCAGTATCCGCGTCACTTCCCTGCTTTTGTGTCGTCTTCAGCTTCTTAGAAGGGGGCTCGCCCGAAGAGTTCTTCTTAGACTTGCCTCCGGCGTCGACTACTTCTTCAGCAACGTCGCACGAAGCGAAGGCTTTGTCCCATGAGTTCATGCGGCAATACCATCGGTCGGGCATGGCATCGAGATCGATACTCTTTGGAACCGTCCGCCATTTCTTGCAGCCGTCACACTGCACCCATTTCGCTTCTTCCTCCTCTTCCTCATCATCGTCGTCATCATCTGCTTGCTGCTTCCCGTCACCTCGTCGCGAATCACCGCCCTTGACTTTCTTTTTCTTCTTCTTCTTGCTTCGACCAGACGAGTTGGACTTATCTCGACTGGCTTCCACAGGGGTTCTATCTCCGTCACGTCTTGGCTCAACACTTTCGTCATCAGCGTCATCCCCTTCGTTCATCTGCTCGTCAGAAGCAGCAGCCACCGACGCGGAGATCGAGATATTGTCAGAGGATTGGGCATTGGCAGTGACACGACCTTCACTACTCTCTTCAGCCTCCTCTTTGATGAGCGGGCGTTGAGGGGACTGAGTATATGCTTGATCAGCTTGCTGTCGCGGCGTCGAAAAGTCGCGCTGGGGAGACTCATCATTGCGCCGAGAATCAGAGCTACGTCCTTCATCTTTGACCCGATCAGCTGAAGCAATCGACTCTCCAAGCTGAACCCTATCGCGAGCATCGTGTCTGGAATCAACAGCGACGTCACGCACTGGGCTAGCATCACTTCCAGCTTGATTGAGCATATCCGAGAGTCCCATCTTGCTGCGACTGGGGTTCTCCTGTGTAGTTTCTTCTGCCACAGGCGGCTTCGAGTTCGCTTCGTTCTTGACCGATGCTGCTTCGTCCTCCTCCTCCTCCTCATCGTCATCGTCCGATCCAGTCACAGTGTTCTTCTCATCGTCCTCATCACCGTCTTCCTCCTTCCGATGCGACCGTGACGACTTGGACTTCTTGCTCTTCTCGTCTTTGCCTTCTCCGTCTTCTCCGTCTCGAAACGACGACGAGCTGCGCTCTTTCTCCTTCTTCTTGAGTTTCTTGCGCTTCTTCTTTTTCTTCTTCTTGTCCTTTCTGTCCTTCTTCGAGCTCTTCTTGCTCGTTTCGCACCGGATTGTTCACACGCAGAGCACGTATGCAGCTACACAGTACACGTGCAATAAGCCTCAATACGCCCTACAATCGGCAGTCATAACCTAACAAACGTACCGGACAGATGAAGCGCGAGCCCGCGATGCGAGCCAACGGGAGTTTCGCGATACAGTCTTCGTGGTAGTACTTGCCGCACGACAGCGCGCGACACTTGACAACCGTGCGTTTACTCTCGCTCGACTCGGTCTCGGACGCACCTGCCGCTGCTGTACTCGCGCCGTCCGCCACGCCCTGCTCTTTACAGTGGAAACACACGTGTTTGTGGCTCACACAGCTCGGACAGAGCCAATTCTCGCGCGACGAGGGCGGGGACACGAGGGAGAGACACGAGAGATGATACGCGGCGACACACGAGCCGGTGCACACGTACAGGTCACCCTGCTTCTCACAGACACCGCAGATCCACTCGGCCTATCCGCACAGTATATCGTCAATATCTCGGCCACCACGCACTCCACCCGCTCCAAATTTTCAAAGTCGACGCACCTTGTTCCCCGCGTTCTGCTGCGCCGCTTTGGCGGCCGCGTCGTCCTGTGCGCGCTGCTTCATCTTCTCTTGTTGCAGCTTTTTGCGTCGCTTTTCCTGCAGCGATTTTGAGATGAGCACCGTGTTTTCCGAGCTGGAACTCGAGCTGCTCTCGTAGGAGGCGTCGTCCTCGTGGTCGCTGGCCATTCGGATCGCGCGTTGCGTCGCCACACGCCGAGAAACGACGCGGACAAGTCGACGTCTTGGGGTCGCGTGCGGCCGGCTTGGGGTTTCCCTACTGAAGCCTCCCGCGCGATTTGTCTAAAGAGCAATCCCTCGTTTGAACGTCCACAAGGGATATCTACCACATC
>NSDO01000038.1:391835-405524 GCA_002286825.1 Lagenidium giganteum
AAATTCAACGCATAGTGTGTGATCGAAAATTATGAAAGCGCGCGATCTGGATTCAATTGACCATCCGACATTACGCCATGAGCGCAAGTGCCAGTCCATAGCCGATTCCGATATCGTAGAAGAGGTTGATGGTAGATTCGATGTCTCGTTTTTGAATGAAAGCGAATGCGCTGAAGATGGTGTCGACTGAGGTCCTCAGGATGATCATCGACAACAGGCGTGAGCTATCGACGCCAGTCGTATCTTGGACAGATGTGAAGAGCGAGCTCAATGCAAGCGCAACGCCAGCGAATGATGCAGTGATCATGAAAGCGAAGAGAGATATCGCAAAGTGCGAGACAAAGAGACCTGAAGAATGCAGTTAATGCACGCATCCATCAATCAAAGTGGAAATAATCAGCGTACCGCGAGCGATCTCTAAAAGTAGTTGGACGTGCAGCATTGCAGATGCAGCGTAGGTACGAAGGAAGCTAAAACCTACTGTACACGGAGTAGCACTGGTAAGGAACGACGTTCATCAACTAATTCATTGGCAGCTACTCACGACGAGCAGAGGCTAGGAATCTCGAGTACCACGACTGTTGTGCTCGACTCGAAGGTCTTGAGGCATCCTCGAGCGAACCTTGTTGAACCGTCTGGAATAGTACGTGTACACGTGCGTTACCACCCAAGCCGCTCCTCGGGTAGAGCACAGCCACTGTCTCTCCCATCCTCAGTCTCATCAACGAGCGTATCGCGTCTGCATTCCGGGCAAAAGCCGTCAGGCTGTTCTCGCCCATGGCCACATACAACGTGCAGACCGATGCGTCCTCGCTGCTTGAATCCATCAGCTTGAGTAGATCTCGCACGCGCGCACTCGCGGACACATCAATAACGAAAGGCGATGCTAATCCACTGGGAAATGGCTGCATGACGACGTCGCTTGCTGCTTCCTTGGGCAAATGCCGCCTGCCACCCAACGGCACTTGGTTGAAGTGACCAACACTCTGCTTCTGCCTACTCTTTTCCACCAATCATTGATGTTTAATATGTATTTTCAACCAATAACATTGAAGCAAGTAATCCGATTGGATGAAATGGAGCGCCAAACGGAGCGATGGTCAAGTTCAACGTGGAGTTGTTGTCACTTCTCATCAATCCCATCTTGAGGTACGTCCACTCAGTTCCTCTTTACGTCAAGATGCACGTGCTTTTATGCGCTATCGCGGGCTCGGACGTCATCCTGAGCGTGTCAGTCGAAGACGAGATGATCAACGCAGAGTTCCGCCACGCGATCATGCTCGCCGCGCAGCTCGCCGTGACAGCACACACCCTCGAGCTCTGGTTAGCTCGAATTCATGGTAGACTGGTTGTCGGTTTGCCCACCTACCACCCTGATTATCGCGGAGTGATGCGTGGTGACACTGTGGTGGCATCCAAGTACTTTGTAGACGACAATCGTCTCGACCCCGCCGCGCGAGTGGCCCAAAGCTTTCGATATGCCAATCCTCACTCGATCCATGTTCTGCTACATCTTCCAGACCGCGTGGCAGCTCCGTACGTCATCAAACACGGTGAGTTGATAGCGACGTCGCTCTGTCGGTGACATTTGTCGAGAGCTCATGCGTTTTCAAAGGTGACAAAGGTCCAGACTGGCCAGTTTACTTGCAGCTACTCGTATTTGGCTTGGCGTTTCCCCTCTTCGTGCCTTATCAAGAAGAGAAACTCGTGAACGAGCTCAAGGACGAGCTTCTCGACGCATATCCCGGCTTTTCGTCGACTGCTTTGGAATTCTTCGTTTTGCGAGAAGATGGCGAACACCTTGGAGATTGGATGACGTGCCAGCATCCGCACTTCTTTGGTCTCAAGAAGGGGGAGGCAAATCTAGCTTCTCTCTACACGCCCGAGGCCTTGCGGATGGATTTCACGCGCACCCTAGGGCACTATCTGGCCAATGCGCCGTTGCGGGATGGAGTTCCCGTGCTTGTTAAAGTCCCGGTGATGGAGGAGCCTGATCACAAGCAGTCTGGGACACCGACGGCACCTCATCCAACCCACGTCAGCATTGACTTTTGATCCTACCTGTAAAGGCTGAGTACGTTGTGTCAAGCATCTTGCGCAACCTGTCCTCATTAGAGGCAAAGATCCAAACCGAAGATAGATCCCAAAGACAAGAAAGCCATCTGACGCGGCACGCAAGTGTACACGCGCTGTTGCCTTCTGTATACGTCATTCACTAGCATACCATGCGCATCAGCAAGCGTTTGATTCTCATAGCGTGCTTGTTTACAATCGTCAAGTGCGCACATGTCACACATGGTCTCCTCCACTCCCACTAGCGGATCATCCCTCCGTTGACTAGTGCTTTGTGATGGGAAGAGTTCAAGACGGCGAGACGACGCGAATGTAATGCGTGTGTTGAGAGTGGGACCTTCCGAGCGGTCAAGGAAGCCACACTGACCGACAGAAGCCCCGACGTGACACCGGCGCGCTCTCGCCACTTCCGATCTTCAAGCGACCGGCGCGCGAGCATGTTGTGGTTGTTCCAGCGACAAAAGTCCGTCAAGGGCGATGTGGTGCTCGTCACGGGCGGCGGCATGGGCATCGGCCGCCTCCTCGCGCTCAAGTTTGCGCGTCTTGGCGCCGTCGTCATCGTGTGGGATCTCAACCAGGAGATCGGCGACAAGGTCGTGGCCGAGATCGAGGCCCTCGGCGGCAAGGCCAAGGCGTACAAGGTGGACGTGACCAACCGCGCGATGGTCTACTCGACGGCCGAGCAAGTGATCGAAGCGTTCGGTGGCGTCGACATCCTCATCAACAACGCCGGCATCGTCGACGGCAACGCGTTCCTCGAGTGCAAGGACTCGATGATCGAACGCACCATGAGTGTGAACGCGACGGCGCACTTCTGGACCATCAAGGCCTTCTTGCCGGGCATGCTCAAGCGCAACAAGGGCCACCTCGTCTCGATTGCCAGTGCTGCAGGCATCTTTGGCTGCGGTGGCATGGTCGATTACTCGGCGAGCAAGTACGCGGCGGTCGGCTTGATGACGAGTCTGCGACAGGAGGTTCATGCCATGGACAAGAACGGCATCCACTTTACGACCGTGTGTCCGTCGTTCATCAAGACGGGCATGTTCGAAGGCGTCAAGCCGCCGCTCTTGACGACGTGGCTCTCGCCCGAGTACGTGGCTGAGATGAGTGTGCGCGCCATCCGACGGAACCAGGGGCGGCTCATGATGCCCAGCATCCTCTACGTGCTCGAGCTGCTCATCTACCTGCTGCCCGACTGGATGTCCATGTTCCTCACCAAGTTCCTCGGCGTGGCCAACTCGATGAACAGCTTCAAGCAGACGCGGCCGCACGCGTTGATCAAAGACGACGACAAGACTGAGTAAGAGACCTAGGATCACATAGTACCCGTCATAATAAGTGAGACTTGTGCGTTTAGTAAAAAGCGCTTTCTTGTATGCCATGCCGTGTTCTGATTGGTTCAAAAGTACGAGAATCCGCCCATTGGATTGGCTGAAAAGAGATCGGAGCTCCTCGTGCACTCTCCCTCCGTTATTGGATCCCTCTATTGGCGTGATATTACCATTTCACGGTGTATAAAATGCTCTCTCCCATACTAAAACACAGGACGGTGGTATCTCCTTCCCACCCTGTTTTGATACCGAGCGACTCTCCCGTGTGAACCCACTGACGGCCGGAAGCCACTGTCAGAGAGAAATCAGGAAGACAACTCGCACACGAGCCATGGAGCTGGACGAGGGCTACGAGTGGCGTGTGGTCGAAGTGGACGTGCCCCCGGGGCCACTGGGCATCCTCCTCGACGGCAAGAGCGCGTCGCTCGCGCTGCTCGAAGGCTTCGCGCCCATCAATGCCGAAGGCGACAAGGGCGCCGTGGAGCTGCAGGGCGAGATTGCGCCCGGCGCCGTGCTCATCGGCGTGAGCCAATACGACTTTGAGAAGGACGAGATGAGCTTCATCGAAGTGGGCAAGGTGCTGCGCGAGACGAGTCACCTGCAGCGCATTTTGCGCTTCAAGATCGCCGTGCCCATTGAAGTGGAGGAGGAAGAGAACCAGCCCGAGGACGACGACCCGGCGCTCGCGACGCTGTCGTTGCGGTCGCCAGGGAACAACAGTAACCACTCGTTCCATGAGATCGACGAGAGCGAGGTGGACGCGGCCATCGGCGCCATCAAGTCGGTGAGTCCGTCCAGTGCGTCCATCGACAGCGCCACCAAGAGCTGGTCCGCCAAGGATTTGCGCTCGCCACGTCCAGAGTCCGCGTCCGGATCCCTGTCACCGAAGCAGCCCACGGCATCACCTGGTTCGCCACGTTCCGTCACAGACAACCAGCTTGAAGAGGGTCCGGTGCCAGAGCCTGTCAAGTTCGTGACGATCGAGGCGCCGCCAGGGTCGTTGGGCATGACCCTCGATGCGAATGTCATGGACTGCGCGGTTGTCGCGGGCTTTGTGCCCCTTGCGGACGGCTCCAAGGGCCCTGTAGAGGAGAACGGCGGCGTTGTGCCCGGCTCGGTGCTTACGGAGATCAATGGGAAGGACGTCTCGACGATGCCGTTGGGCGAGATCTACACAGAGCTGGGCAACACTGTCGGCGAAGCACGCACGCTGGTCTTCCGTCTGCCASCACCACCAGGGCCTCCTGGTCCGAATGGCCTCCCGACGGTCGCACCGATCGTGCGGAAACCAAGTGTTCGCCCAACGTTCGTGGAAGACTTGACCAAGCGCCGCTCGATGGAGCTCAAGCTCGTGATGAAGTACGACGCGACCAAGCTCTCGCGTCGCGAATGCTGGTTCCTCATCGACGCGCAGTGGATGAGCAAGTGGATCGCATTTGCTGCTCGTGGCGGACCGTTGCCAGGTCCTATCACCAACGAGAACCTCTTGGCCGAGGGCTGGGAGGCCCGTGTGGATGGAGAAGCCCCAGGTCGACCGGATGAGCCTCGTCAAGGCCTCGAAATCACCAAGGACTACCGCGCAGTGCCGCCTATGATCTGGTGTCTGCTACTCCAGCTCCACGGCGCCGGTCGCACGCCGCCACTCGCTCGGTAAGCACGAAACGAGTGGTCGTTTTATGAGGAGGTATGAGAGAACTGACAGTGTGCATGTATTACGTAGATTCGAGCTGGATCTCTACGCCGAACCAATGCGCGAGACCGAGATCACGGCCGTGCTCGTAGAGCCACGTCTCAAGGCCACGACGCTCGTGCAGGACCTGCGTGAGCGCTGCCGCGTGCAGCTCGGTGGGTGAAGCGGGTGAGTGTGTTCTCTACTTAGCGTCCGTCGTAGCTGACAGCGCATCTGCGTGTGAGTTGTAATACATCCAATGTCCCCCATCGTGCGAGGCGTCTGACGTGCCAGTGCTGCCATCGACAGTGCGGCTGGTTCGTGTTCTTTGTGCAGGTCGAGTCAACACTACTCACCAGGATTTCTTCGAGACGTGAGGAGGTCGCTTTGCCACGATGCTTGTGAGTTATGTACACGGTTGAGGCAGCAGAGGACGAGGAAGGCAGAAGCTCCTCGAGGGTTTCCAGAAGAGCCTCGTGACTGGCCCAGTGATACAAGACGTCGGCAGCTACGACCACGTCAAGTGGTGATTCCAGGTGCATTGTTCGCCATTGACAAGCGTCCTGGCCCCACAGCAGCGAGGAAACTTCGAGTCGATCCCTGTGGACGCCGTTACGGGTCAAGTTCCCTTGTAACTCATGAAGAGCATCCGGTTTCTCCGTGAAATAGAGTCGAGACGTGGCTCCTTGAGGCTCGTCTGCATCCGGCTTCCCACGAGCACTCTGCTGGAGATGAGCGAGAACAACAGCAACGAGTCCACAGCCCGATCCGAGCTCCAGCACGCTCGAATATGTCCACGGATTCCCGTTTGTCGACTGGAGAAGCGAGATACCGAGCCAAATCGAGGCGTCCCAGACATGGGAACCCATTGCGTGACCATAGTTCTCTTGGATATACACCAGAGGAAGGCTTGGGTCGACGCAGAAGACGCGCTGACAGAGTGAAGACGGCGAAGTCGCAGTACTGGAAGCCCCTGACATCACTAGGATCGCATCCGTGACAACGGGAAGCACCAAGATACTGCGCGAGAGCCATTGCGAGTGCGCACAATACGCTTGGAGCGCCTCATGTGAGGGCGAGAAGACGAGATTGGGCGTGTTATCGACCACAGGACGGACCACGAGACGCAAAGCATCGACACAACTCCCTCTTACGACCAGCCGAAGTCGCCATTGGACCGATCTTCGCGTATCGAGAGTAGATTTTCGAGTCACACGAGGCTCACACGCCACCATTTCGACTGAATACGGCGACGGAGACACCATATCGACACTCAATCGCAGCGATTGCCACTCCACATCCCCCTTCAGACTCGGCGGTTGCGCCATTTCGTCCACCAGCTCGACCGTCAAACTGACCTCATCGCCGTCTTCGACAACTCGAGGCGAGCCAAAACGCAGACGTAGACGCAGCAAGTGGATCGGCGAGGCCTCTTTCAAGTCTGTCGCTAGCGTCTCCAGCGTCGAGTTGGATAGTAAACCACTGCTCATGGTCGTGGTGTGCTGTCAATTGTGTCAACGGGTCGGGACGTTGGCTATAAATGCCGGTTTTGACGCGTTTATAGCGGTGTTGCCCGCCTGTAATGACGACGCGAACGATGAAGCCCATGCTCACGAATGCCGCCGTGGACACGACGCGAAGGCCACGCGCCTTTGGTCGGACGTCCAATGTCTGGCAGTACATGTACGTACACGTCGTGCTGGCTCGAGCGAGCCGAGGAACTCACTTGTGTCATGTAGGGAGGCGGTGCAAGAGCGGATGACGCCGTCCGTCAAGGATCGACGGCCTACGAGACTCAACGAGGACGAGGAGGAAGAGGAAGACAGAGACGAGTCCCCAGAGGACGACGTACCGCGAACGAAAGCGCGAAAGCTCTCGTGGGAACGGAAGCAGCGACGCATCAGTGCCAACACCTCGCTCAAGAGCATCAAGAGTCTGCCCGAGCTACCCGCGGCGTCGACGACTGCGAGTCCACAGCCGACTTCTCCCTCTTTTAAGGCCGCGACGCCTGCGAGCAAGCGCCAGCACGTCAACACGACCGAGATCATGCGGCGTCTGCAGTCCCTAGGGACGTCAGCGTCCATGCCAGCGCTGCCGTCCGCTTCACCGGTTGCCACAGCACCGCTTTCGCCTCTACCCCACGCCTCGGTGCCTCCAATGACGGCTACGATGACCGTACCGGCCTCAAACACCATCAGCGACGCAGAGAAGATGCGCAACGACTTCAACTCTCAGTCATGTCGTCTCTACTACGGCTGCAGCGTCGCCTTCGAGCTGTTCAACGGCCATTTGATGATGGTCAACTGTCCGGACGGCCACGTCGGCGTGCAGGCGCTCGAGAGCATGCATCTCAAAGGCCCCTCGACGCCCTCGGGCAAGCACCGCATGGTCTTCACGCTCATCGACCTCGCGGACCTACGCAGTGCGAATCCCATTCGCTACGGAGACGCCGTGTATCTGCAACTGAGCGTCGGCACGGGCGAGATGTCGTGGGAACTCGGCGGTGTGCTCGGCGCCAAGGTCCGTGAGGCCCCACAGCTCAAGACATTGGCTCTCCACGACGACGACAGCATACGGAATGACGCTCTGGCGCCCGCCACCGTCGGGTATCCCGTGCCCATCACGGCGTATCTACCCAAGGTGAGGACACAGTGGACAGTTGTGAGTGGATTGAGAGCTGACTGGGTGGGAGTATGATAGACACGCGATGATCTGGACGCGCAAGTGGACGAGATGCAGTCGCGAGTGCGCAACAAGGCGTCCAAGATGCTCGGCAAGTGGATCATCCGCTCGGCCGTCGTGCCAGGGCGTCGACGCGCACTTCAGGATGTACGTACACTGGGTTGCTCGTCTCTACGGAGATGCTGACGTGTTTGTGTGTAACGTAGACCTTTGTGTACAACAACGATGAAGTGTACTTTGAGCAGGATTGGTTCTATCTGGCCGCGGACTCGGACGCTGGCCGTGCTGTCTTGCGGCAGCTGCCGTCCAGTGCGTCCACGGCGACATCGTCCTCGTCGTCGTCTTCGTCGACTAGCAAGGACGCAACGAGCGAGTACGTGATYGAGCGACGTGCGGCGTGGCGCGTTCGTCTGTTGGACTCGAGTGGTGGCGGCGCAGGACTCACACTAGCGCAGCAGCAGATGGAGAGACTGTTGTTCCGAGCCAAGAGCCAACTGAAGCAGTCACGGAAGAATCGCGCGGGTCATGGCAAGCGCTACGGCCAGGAACTCCAGGGTGGCGCGGGTTTTGTGACGCAGTTGCGTTCACAGCTCGTGACGTCGACGAAGCAGTGCGACGCCGTGTACAGCTGTCTCTTATACACATCTAGATGTGTATAAGAGACAGGCCGTGTACAGTGCGCACCAAGAGCGGCGATTGTCTCGGCTTCCGGTGCATTTCGACGAGAAAGCGGAGCTGATGGAGGACGAGGACGCATCAGACGACGAGCTGAGACCATTGAGACGGTCGACGATCCGACCGACGCCCGAGAAAGAGGAGAGTGAGGAGGAAACGGAGCCAGTGCCGCCACCAGAGCACGAGAAGCCGGGTGTGTGTGCGTTGTGTCAGTCGGCGAGCATTGGATACGGGTTGTGCTCGCAGATTCACGACGTTATCAACGTCTTCCACGCTGAACAGGAAGAGATCAAGCACCGTCCGATACCCGCAGCGACGATCACAACCGAGCAGAGCGAGGTCGCCAAGCCCAAGCCAGGACGACGTCGAGCCAGTGTCTGTATGAACGAGAACGCAACGGACTCTCGACGCAAGACACGACTCGATCATCAGTCGTCGGGGTCCACACCAGCGACGCTGCTACCTCCACAGCCACAGCCGCCCGTGGTCACCACGCCACCTCAGCAGACGCGTATGATGGATCTCTTTGCCCAGCAAGATCAGCATCTCATCGACGTGATCAAGTACAAGGAGAAAGCTGCTATTACGGCTGCGACGGCGGAGGAACACGCTCGCATTGGACTCTCGCCCGTCGGCGCGCAGTTCCGCGACCGCTTCAAACACGTGAGTATGCTCATGGACCAACACCAGGCTGCGGCACTGGACGGGCTCGACGCAACACACGGCATCGGTGGCCATTTCCTCAAGCTCCATGTGGAGATCAAGCGCGAAGAAACAATGCGACGCGAAGAACTCCAGCGCCAGGCCGCGGAGCGACGAGCTCAGCGCTTGATGAATAGCAAGGCACGTGTGCAGCGGCTGTTTGATCGCCTACGCAAGCAAAAGTCGTCGATTGACGAAGAAACAGAGGACGAGGACGACGAAGAAGAGGTCGACGTCCTAGGTTTCCTCACTGACACAAGAACGTGTCCGATTGACTACCCAGGCGACGACTTTGATCCGTATGGCCAACCGATCGTCCATCGGCCAAAGCCAGTGCGCCGTGTCTTTCCTACTGACGAGGAGCTCCAGCTATTGCCGCCCATGGACACGAAGAAGGTCATGGAGCTCTACATCCAGAACAAACCGGCCGTGGTCGAGATGGTGGACGGGTTCATCGACCTCGTCCAGACCCACATCCAGCCCAACCTCGCAGGTGCCTTGTCCACTCGCAACCGCGGCGCGTTGGTTGAATTCCTTGACTTTACTGCGCGTGCCGCGGAGTTTGTGTGTGCGCGACGTGTGCAAGTCCGAGTGGCTCAGCTGCTTCACAAGATGGCCGAGACCGAAGCCGGCGACATCGACGGATTCAAACCAGAGTACGAGCGCCTGGGGGAAGAGTTCGCGTCCACACTCGCGTTCATGCGCTTTTACCGCGACAGTCTGCAGAATAAACGTAAGAAGAAGCTCTAGCCCAGACCAACGTAGACTTTTGAGCCCAGCACAGGTATAGATTTATGTGTCATCACGTGTACACTTTACTAATATGTAGCACAGTACCATATATCAAATAATTGGCTGAAATAACGTATTTTAACGAGTTTTAGCGAATTAGAGCATCGAACGTGCCCTCCAGTCATTCCCTCAGTGACTCGGCGTCCTCCTCCTCCTCATGAGGGCAGCTCAGTCGTCGTTTTGCGCCGTAGTGAGGAGCTCGTCTGTCGTGTTTGCCCCATTTGCCACTCACTCAGCCGTCCATGCTGTCCTGAGTCTTCCGATTTCTATGGTGGCAATAGCAGAGCCTCGTTTGGGATGTTGGGTCCATCAGCCCGACGCGAAGTCCTGGCTTGGTTCAGAAGCGCTGGGCAATTTCTTTGTCAGACCGCGGTTTTCGTGGCCCTCGCATTGAGAGAATCAGCATTTCAACATATCCAACTCGATTATGTGTATGTGTGTGTAGTATGCGTGTGTATGATTTGTGTGCGCGATGAGGAAACGATTTCGTTGATCATTCGAGGTGATGACAAACCAATCAACTCTCCTACTCATACCGAGCGCCCGCTTTCTCTATTCTTTCGTTGTCATTGATTTCCCAATGATCCAACAGTTATTAGCTCTAACTGAACACTATCGAAACTTCGTGTTGACAAAGTGAGACTCAGTCTCTCTGAGGGAAATTCATCCATTCATGGTCTCTTCCAACACTGACGCATCGACGGATTTCCGATCTTTTCTGTCCTTCGATACTACCCTGTGTCCCTATCTCACCACTGCGCTGTACGTGTGCCATCACGGCACTCACAGATTGTCGCGACATTGCCAACCAGACACGATATGGGAGGCTATCGCACGTGAGGTCACTGCACCTACGGTGGAGGTCATGGCTGATAAGCCAGGCAAGCAGATGACCGCCGAAGCGAACGTTGTCAGTAGTATCATTGTATCAGCACTCGAGTGCAAGATCATGGGATCTACTGGTAAGACACGGGAGTACACACTCGTTTGACAAGGATCCTCACTGAAAGACTAGTGTTCAAGCTCCAATAAGGGCACAATGAGCACTGTTGCTGTCGTGGTGATGACGTTCGGGAACCGAGTGAGTAGATCAGCTGTGTTGCCTTCCCAGACGCACTTGCCAATTGCGCCGACAATGCAGAACGATCCACCCACAAAGCAAAGGCAAGTGAGGTAGTGGATGACTTTCTGCTGCTTCTGAGCGTCATCGCTGCGATCTACGCGAGCAACGTGACGAGAAGCAGAAACAGCGTCACCAACGCGACTTGGCCCAAAGCGCACTCGCATGTCAGACCATAACACATACACACTTACTGACGGCAGGGACCAGTAGCGTGGCAGGTGTCAACTGGAACGGACGGGAATCGCAGAATAGCAATTCACGAAGATGTGGACGCGGGTTTGAAGCGAGCCTTTCACATACTTCTCCATCTTCTCCGTTGGATCCATCAAGACAAAGTCAGCCGTCGCAAAATCTCGACCCGGACTCGTCAACCACGTGTTGCTTGCTTGGTTCTTGGCGAGATGGAGACGGATCTCCATCGTGGACGTGACGCGACATGGCACCTCGGCTGCGATGTGGTCGCGGAGCACTCGCACCGTGTCCTCCGTGTCCACGGAGACGGCTCCTCCTACGGGCAGCCCGAAGAACTGGTAGCGCAGTGTGACGTTCACCATCTTGTCGGCAAGTTCGCGAGTGAGGGCAACGACGGCGGGCTTTCCGCGCGGAGAGACCATCACTCTGTCAACTAACTTCAACATAAACGAATTGGCCCTTCAACGTGAATTGTCGATTTGAATTGGGCTTGCGCGACATGAATCGACAAGAGGCATTTCAAGACCTTCCTGACGATGGTGCACACCAGCAGCACCATGCGCACGGTCTTTTGCCTCGTGCTCGGAGTCAATGACGTCTTTGACTTGGGTTTCCCCGACCATGCTATGACCGCAGAGCTCAAGTACCGACTTGGAGACAGCGTCATCTCGACGGCTCGCATCGTCGTCCCTGCACACACGCTCAAGGTGTACGTCGTCAAGGCGGATGACGGGATAATTGGACTTGACCCCGATCACCCTGATTATGCCCAGCTGAAGCAAGGCAACAACGAGATCGAGGCCAAGTACATGAAGGACGAGATGTTGCTTGACAGCACGCACAGTATCGGTCACTACTTTCGTGGCTCACGCGAGCGCGCGATCCACCTTCTTGTCAAGCCGATATTCCGACATGGCATGGGATGCACAATCCACCCAGACTATGCGTTTCTGAGTCTCAACGCCACGGAACCTCTCATCCTATCTTCGTTTCGACGTCCGAGTGAGAATGACGCCAACCGCTCCAAGCGATTGCTGAAGCGATAGTGAAGTCTACTCCACCGAGATTTACGCGGACGAGATCATCCATCAGCTCAAGGTCGCGCTCGTCAAGCACCATGGATGGTCGTGCTATCCCGGTGTGGTCCAGCTCTATGTGCTCAAGGAAAATGGGGACCCAGACGGTGCCTGGATTACAGCCGACCACCGTCAAGCACGCCACCTTACCCTTGGCGATGTAGCGGGTGTGCACGTGACAGATCGAATGCGCCTGATCGAGCATTTTACCGTCGGTCTTTACTTCAACGACTCTCCGAGTAGTGACAAAGGAGTCACCTTTGTGGTGAAATTGCCTGGAAACGACCCTCCGCCACACAAGGCCTTTGAGCAAGCCAGCAGGTGCCTGATCGGCATGGTTCTCATCACTTCCACGTGAAATGACTCTTTTGGATTGTAGGCACGTCAACAAGCGTGTGCACTGCCCTCCGTTGTTGGCACTCGTCGACCGCTCGCTGGCCGAGTCCCCAAGGCCCAGAAGGTCGACTGAGCGGGAGCTCTTACTGAAGCCACCGGAAGTCGAGCATCGAGCATACTACTACTTAGTCAGTTGAGATTGAATGCCATCCAATGAATTCATTGACACGAGTTCCCCAGAAGATATTGCTGAGGTTGCTGTGTGAGAAGTGCGAACACGATATAGAAAAGACCGATTCCGTGCGCAGGACTGCGTTAAAACCATCCTCCATCACGCGTTAATACTGGAACGGATTTTTCGTTCTATTCTGTCTTGGATTCTTGCTCAGAGTCTCCGTTGGCGTTACCTAGGGTCGAGCTGCTGCCATAGATGCGACTATAGCGTTGACGAAGTTCTTCACGTCGACGTTCTGCCTCTGTCATGACACGAGGAATCTCCATCTCAACCGGCTCCGAAGCCTTTTCTTCTGTTTCTGTAGCCTGAGTAGGAGCTCGTGCGCTTGCGCGAAGATCTGTCGTGCCTTCAGCTGGGGTTGGTGTGGCAGAAGGAGGAGCGAGAACAGGGCTTGGAACAGCAGTGGCTGAAATTGGAACCGGAGTAGGGTGAGCTGGAGCTGGGACTGGAGCTGAAGCTGAAGCTGGTGCAGTGCTTGGTGGAGGCGCGGTCACTGGAGACGCGACGTGCGGTGTCGTGCTCGCAGCTGGAACGGTCGGGATTCCCGGCATTGCTGGCATTCCGTAAGCCTGAGACATAGCTTGAAGCGCAGCGAGCTGTGCATGCAACTGCTCAAGCTGGCGCTGAATCGTGGCTGCGTCTGGAACTTGCTGCGGATGTCCTGTAGGATGAGGTGGCTGGGCAAATCCGAATGGTGGCATTCCCCCGAAACCAGGATAGCCGTAAGGAGCGCCGAACATGAACGGAGACATGAATGGAGGGTAACCATGGGCAAACGGAGCAGGAGGCACGCCTGCAGGTTG
>NSDO01000442.1:0-20582 GCA_002286825.1 Lagenidium giganteum
GGCTGTGGCTGAGGCTGTGGCTGTCCACCGTAGCCGCCCTTGCCGCCGTTGTCAGGCTTTGGCTGTGGCTGACCGCCGTGGCCGCCCTTGCTGCCTTGGTGTGGCTTGGGCTTTGGAGCAGGAAGTGGCTGCGGTTTCTCTCTTTTTCCGTTGTAGTTATCGTTCTTGTGACTCTTTGGAGTTGATGGTTTCGGTTGGTCTCCGATGTTATCTCCCTTGCCGCCACGCTTGCCACCCTGGGCTGGCTTGGGTTGTGGCTGACTGCCATAGTTGCTTCCCTTACCACCCTGCCCTCCCTTTGGTGACTTCACTGTCTTACCGTTGTCCGCCTTTGATCCGCCGTATCCGTGCTTACCACTACTTGGCGAGCCATTGTAGTCCAGCGGACGCTCTGTGTACGCAGTCGTACGAGGAGTTTGTGGCTTTCCTGTGTACGGCTTTGTCGAGTCAGCTCCCCGTGGACTTGCCGTCGAGAAATGGCCTGGCACGTTGCGCGGCGAATCAACACCTCGGAACTGGTGCTTACCCTTGCCACCATAGTTGGATGGCGATGCAACGCGGTTGCCGCCTTTATAGTCCGCAGGCGATACCGCATCATAGTCATCCAATGTGTGGCCAGCACCTCCACCTTGTTGCTGGTCCCAGCTGTTGATTCGCGGACCTGGGTTGGCCTTGACTGCCGCAGCTACGGTGGACAGCGCGATGACGGTGCGGAAAAAGTTCTTGGCGTAAATCATCTTGTGCTGACGGACGACGGGGATCCGAGACGCGAAGGCGACAGAGGGTGCCGAGAGGCGAGGCTGGGCGGAGGTGACTCCTGAAAGCTTGTTGTGCGCTGTGCTGGAGACCGCTGAATGTGTTGTGAGGGCGCAGAGCTGCGTCGGTTGACGAAGGTATGGCCGTCGGGGATGGGGCCAAGATAGGATGCCGATCTTGTCCCCGAGCCTAGGAACCTATGATTGGGGACCTTATCATCAAGTCGGCGACGAAGACGTGGACCAGAACATTATCAGATCGCAGTGCATTTGCGGTTCGCCAAGAATAAAAAACAGAACCCATCCATCATCCTCGCATCCTGCTGCGATCTGACAATCTCTTTCCGAACTCAAAGCATCAATGACATTTGGCTTCACTCAACACGAATCTACACATGTGCTACACGCTCCGGCCTCTACACCAAACTTAATACTGGTTGTATGGGCGCATCGTTGGCGTCTTCGTTGCTGGTGTTTGCGACGACTGTGGTGCAGCGGTCGTTGGCTTCGGAGCAACAGTCGTAGGCTGAGGAGCGGCGGTCGTTGGCTGAGGAGCCGCCGTCGTTGGCTGAGGAGCGGCCGTCGTTGGCTGTGGAGCAACAGTCGTAGGCTGAGGAGCGGCCGTCGTTGGCTGTGGAGCAGCGGTCGTTGGCTGTGGAGCGGCCGTCGTTGGCTGAGGAGCCGCAGTTGTAGGCTGTGGAGCAGCGGTCGTGGGCTGTGGCGCCACAGTTGTAGGCTGTGGTGCAGCGGTCGTTGGCTGCGGAATGTTGCCGCCTGGCGTCGATGGCGTTGGCTGAGGCGCTGGTGTTGGCTTTGGGCCGTACTTACCGCCACTGCGGCCTGGCGTCGTTGGCGTCGGCTGTGGCGCAGCGGTCGTTGGCTGTGGAGCAACAGTCGTAGGCTGAGGAGCCGCCGTCGTTGGCTATGGCGCTGCAGTAGTAGGCTGAGGAGCAGCCGTCGTTGGCTGTGGAGCAGCGGTCGTTGGCTGTGGAGCAGCGGTCGTTGGCTGTGGAGCAGCGGTCGTTGGCTGTGGAGCAGCGGTCGTTGGCTGCGGAATGTTGCCGCCTGGCGTCGATGGCGTTGGCTGAGGCGCTGGTGTTGGCTTTGGGCCGTACTTACCGCCACCGCTGCCTGGCGTCGTTGGTGTTGGCTGTGGTGCAGCGGTCGTTGGCTGTGGAGCAACAGTCGTAGGATGAGGAGCAGCGGTCGTTGGCTGTGGAGCAACAGCCGTAGGATGAGGAGCGGCGGTCGTTGGCTGAGGAGCCGCCGTCGTTGGCTGTGGCGCCGCAGTTGTAGGCTGAGGAGCTGCCGTCGTTGGCTGTGGCGCCGCAGTTGTAGGCTGAGGAGCTGCCGTCGTTGGCTGTGGCGCCGCAGTTGTTGGCTGAGGAGCTGCCGTCGTTGGCTGTGGAGCAGCGGTCGTGGGCTGTGGAGCAGCGGTCGTTGGCTGGGGCGCAGCAGTCGTTGGCTGCGGAATGTTGCCGCCTGGCGTCGATGGCGTTGGCTGAGGCGCTGGTGTTGGCTTTGGGCCGTACTTACCGCCACCGCCGCGTGGCGTCGATGTCGTTGGCTGAGGCGCTGGCGTTGGCTTTGGGCCGTACCTGCCATGATGGCCTTCAGGAGTTGGTCGCGGAGCTACCGTTGGCTTGTGACCATAGTGGCCACCCCAGTAGTCGTCGTTTGAATCGGCGTATGGATCCGGCGCGTAGTGGCGTCCATACCGACCATCCCAGTTGTTGGAATCGTCGGAGCTATCGTAGTAGCTATGGTGGTTGTAGTGGTGGTAGTTGTTGTAATGGTTGTACTGGTGGCCGTAATCACGATTGCGAAGGTAAGTGGGCTGATGGTACCCATTGCCATATCCATAAGCACCGAGCTCACGCTCAGTCTCGCCAAGCGCTACGCTTGCGAGCATGGACATGGCAACGACGACACAAAGCACACTTGGTGTAGATCATACTGGACAGAGATTGATGACACACGAAGACGACAGGAAACGGAACGGGTGGACAAGTACCGCGCTCAACAAGCTTCAACTGGAAGCTTGACTTGCGGGAGACGAAGAGGGCCTCGAGGCAAAGGCGAAGGTTGTGGGATTGCCGTGGATGGGTGGGCAACCGGGGAAATTGGAGAGTGAGGATAACGATCACCAGCGCAGATCGAGTCGATCGATCCAAACCTCCACCCACGCACCATGCCGGCTCGGGTCGTCCACAAGTGTGCACCGCACCTGCCGATTCCATCGAACAGCTGGCACTCGCACGTCCGGCGACGCCACACGATCGTGGCAGCCGGCTCAACGAGCGAAGGCTTGGCAATAAACCCCGACAGTCGCGATCTCTGCCACTATCATCTGTCTGGTCATCTCGACCAGCTGGATATACAGCCCACCGCCTTCCAACCATCCGCCCACAAACACCATCCGTTCAGCCTCTTGTATGACGTGAATTCCTCGCTTTCGATCCACCGCAAAGGTTGGTCTGGAAAGTCCTTTCAGCTGTGTGGGTACGTGCGGAAAGGGGAACAAGTGGACAACATTGACAGATTGCTCGATCCTCACGTGGAGCCAGCATTCACGTGCCCATGATCCGCATGGAATTTTTAGAGCAGATGACCGCTATGGAGAATGGCGATGTTCTGGCCAGCGAGCAACGCGAAGAATGCGGCTTTGAGGGTTGCCATTCACGATGTCACCTCGCTCGCCACCTCGGGCACAGTTGCCCGAAGATTTGACAGACGCCAGCTGATTAATGAAAGCTGTGGTTGATCAGTTTAGTGTTGTGATTTGTTATTCAGTTGACTCCCCGCCTTTGCTGTCAACGACACTTGAGTCCCCAGTCTCCGTGGATTTGTGGCCTGGTGTCTCTCCCGTCGTGTGAGCACTTGGTTGGCGCCGCACAGCTGAGCTTGAGCCATGGGTTGCAGCCGCTTGATGATTGCTGGATGCCCGGCGCGCACTCATTTGGCCCGCATGCTCGAAAAAATAGTCGCGATTTGCTCGGAGGCAGTCGAGAGACGGTCGCGCCTCTGGCAGAATGGTGGCGATCAAGTTCCACAACGGCGCGACAAGATAATCAATAAAGTTGACTTGCAGACGACTCTTGACCACTTCGTCTTCGAGGTTGACGATATGCGGCGGGACGAAAATGCCTAATTCTTCTGACCGTTTGGCCTGCTGCGTGAATTCTTCGCAGACACGATCAACCCACTTGAGGGTGATATTCAATGGACGCGCCACAGATCCTAGATCAGAGCCGTGGATGATCATGTTGAGCATGAGCTGTCGACCGTCAGTGACTGTCTCAAAGTCCTCAACTCGCGCGACTGCCGACAGTTCCGACAGCAACTTGGTGTGATGCTTCATGTCTGTCCCACCCAACACATCAGGTTAGTCCGTGCGCTGTCTCACCACACGAGCGACAGTGGCATTCCTCACCGGTTGCCAGAATGCAGCGAACAATGGCGCTGCGAATGCCAGCGCGTGCGACAGCACTCAAGTCCTTCAACACGTCGCAGCCTTCCACTGCAGGTGGCAGACACATGCTGTTAGAATTCCCATGACCTCAGACTCCAGGTTGCATGTCATGCTCACTCTTGATCACTCGGAACGTCGTGGCAGCGTGGTGGCTTTCAAGCACAGAGATGTCGTTGTAGCAAAGCGCCAGTGCCGAACCTGAGTCAACTTCGAACTGGTTGTCGTTGCCTGGGTGATCTGCGTCATGGCCCAGTGCTGCAATGATCAAGCTCAGTGCTTCAAACTCCTTAATGATACCAATGACGGAAGTTTGCCGGATGAGTTTGAATGACGAATGCGCAACATCAAAGCCGTGATAGAAGCTATGGTAAGGCACATTCTGGTAGCGACCTGCCAACGTGTCGATGAATCGGCGGAGCGTGACATCTTCAATTCGGAACGTCGAGGCGAGATTGAGACTTTCGAACAGCACCACTGAGTAGTTTTTGAGCTCAGCGATCGTCTTGGTAAGGGGATCGAAGTTGTCACTCAGCAGCTCGTCTTGGATCGACGAGCCGCGTTCCGTCATGCGACGCCAGCGATGGAGCAATGAGCTGGTCCGGCCGAATCGCACCATTTGACTCGGAGATCGCTTTGTGCGAAGTTGCATGTCTTCGACCGCCTTGTCCAAGTCGAACCGATTACCGCGAGAAGACACGGGATCCTCTTGGAACGAATCCGCTCTTTCAGCACGGAGACGCGCTCGGACGCGATCGACCAGTGCAAGGAACCGCCCCAAGGCCCAACATGCGTAGGCAAACGTGCTCCATTTGTTTCGAGGCACTCGCTTGGCATCGTCAAACCCACTGATGTCCAGCAGAGAGTGGACACTGGCAACCTCGCACTTGGCTGCCACCTCTTCTTCACTGTGAATGTCCATGACCACACGGTTCGCCCAGTAGTCGGCTTGCACTTTGGCAAACATGATGAGTGACGAGTTGATCCGCAATGCGTGTGCAACGAGGTGGTTGTACACATCTAGCACTCGCTCGTCAAACTTGGCGATCAAAGCGTCCGTGCTCACCAAGAAGTGCTGGGGGTTGACCGCCTGGATCACACCAAGCACTTCGCCATTTTTGTCTAGAACCGGCAGCGTGAACAGAGCTTCGGTTTTAAATCCAAACTTGATGTCGAATGACGGATCAAAGCGAGGATCTTGGTACGGGTTCCGGACAAACATGGTCTGCTTGGTGAACGCCACCGTCCCAGCAATCCCCGTGCCGTACGGAATTCGCAGGCCTGTGGCACTTCCCAGGGTGCTAAGACTCCACAATTCGCATTTGATCGGGTCCGCCACGTACAACGTCACTCGCTTGGTGTGGAAAATGTCGCTGCCAATGCTGCAAATCATGTTCACCAACGCTGACGGGTCGTTGATGTTTTCCACTTGGAAGTGCGAATTGAATAGCTTGATGAGCTTGCGTTTCTGCAGTGTGGACGTGCGCATGTCCTCGTTCTTCTTCTTAATCACGATACTGATGCCCAGTGTTGCGAGGACAGGATGCAGAGACTGCACATCGACGCTCTGGTTGGGTTGACGCGCGAAACACAGCAAACCAGAAGACGATGTCGTTACCGTGCGTGGCAATGGCAGGAACACCTTGGTACGCCACGATGGGTCAAGAACTAGCCCTGCCAGCTCCGGGTCATGTGACAGATCAAGCGCTTGGGAATTGTCCACACTTTCGTACAAACGATAGTACAGCGGGGCAAGCCCCTGGTCGCTGAGATCATCAGGTGCCGCGTTCCCAATGGTGGCCAGTAAGTTCGCGTTGAGCAGGACGGGAACCGTATCTCGGTTCCCACCGTCGTCACTGGTGATAGCTGCCGCTGCAGTGACACAGCAAGTTTTCTTGATCGGGTGAAAGTGGAGCAGACAGACGGCATCCACCCGTGCCAATGCTTGAATTTTCCAGATCATGTGCTGGAGATCTGGAGATCGCAGAGCACGAGCTTCGTCCTCCTCTTCGTCCTCAAAGTCGTGCAACGAGGGCCCAGGCTGCTCAGGCTCCGGTAGAGACTCGGTCGATTGTTGGGGCGACAGTGGCGTCCAGGTCTGAGGAAGCACTGCCTCGCCCAGACAATCATCCAGGACTCGATAGTTCTCCTGCGAACGCATAAGCATCTGCTTCAAGTCGAATTGGCCCACAATATTCTCGAGGGTTGTCATGGCCGTCGAGAAAAGCGAGGTGGAAAAGGCAACGTCTCGCGCACTACGCGCTTCGACAATGAAGATCGGCTTGTCTTGTTCGTCAAAGATGACGCTGGCCAGCAGGCTGCATGTCCTAGTGCCCACCTTGCTATCAACGTCGTTTGCTTCATCGTATGCCTCCAAGTCTTGTACGTTGGGTACAAACACCGGATCAGACTGCACGGGGTTCTCGCCATCTGCCTCCAGCACCAAGAGCGGCTCCAGGCAGTACCTGTCGAGCGAAACCTGGAACCCCGCGGCACTCGGTTTTGTGCTAGATGTGACGTTCAACACGCGCGCTTGGTCGTCGAATGAATACAACACGATCAAGTCTGCCCCAAGCATCAGGGAGGTCGATTGCAAAAGCGCGTCGATCGTCTTCAACAGTGTTTCTTCGCTGGACGTCACCTGCCGCAACTTGATGGAAGCAAGTTGCTTGAAGAAGCGCATGGAGCGCTCCAGTTCTCGTTGGACGCTGTTACCAGAGTCCGATCTGCCTGTGCCGCTTCCATCCACAAGTTTGGGCTCACCCAACAATTCCGTCGATGAGCTCGAGAAGAGAGCATTCGGTGAAGCCGCGCCACCACCCGAGGTTGGTGGCCGCAAAGGTTCGAGATGGATGCGGTAGTCGTTGGCATGCTGGTGCTTCTTCGGATGCTTGGCTTTCTGTGGCGGACTGGGCGTCAGCCGCTTCTCTTCAACTACGTCGGTCGCCACGATGGGTGGAAACAGCACCGGTGTTTCGCTTCCGACGCGGCTGAGTCGACTCATGGCGGCCCCGAGCGCCCATGCACGTCCCGACCACCGACGCAGCAGTCGTGTCGATGAGCAGAGTGCCGCTTCCTCAGCCTCAGCTCACCAGCGAGGCACATGATCGACGGCATCACACAGACCGCCATCGCGGCGCGATCCAATTCAGACTGCTCTGATCCGAACACAATTAACTCGACGCCACATTTGACTCAAAAGCGCACGGATTTAGCCATGAAGCAATCTGTAGCAGCAGCAGCGCCGCCATCACCTTCGCTTGCTCTCTCGCTTTCTCGCTCTCGCTCTTCATGCGCTGACATCACTGGATGGCGATGTTCATGACTAGGGATGGCCGACGTGGACATCAATGATGGCTGTGACCAGCGACGTTGCCAACTGTCCTTGACACCAGCTGGTGCGATCGCAAGCATCACAGTCGGTGCATGACCGGCGTTTGTTGCACGCACGACCCAGCGCGAGTAACCTGGGATGTGCGTTTGTCGGGGTGTTGCGTGCGGCAGCTGGCGCACGCAACAGCCAGTGCTGTCGACCAGGATGCACCGCGTGGTCTCAACCTGCATCGACAACGGTGGACGCCGTCATTCGGCAAAACTTGCGTGACCCACCAAGTATTCCTCCAGCTCTCACCATTCCATTCTGAACCATGGCGCTGCGCGCTCCGTCCATGCTGACCATGCTGCTCATTGCTTTTGCGACAACGTCGGTGTCGGCGGTCACGACGCCGCAATTGCGCCCAAGGCCACAGCTCGACGACGACCGCTACGCGGACCTGACCGTGGACGCAGACGTTGGCGCACCAAGCCAGGCGTGGATTGAACGCGCCTTCCTTCTCGATGTGCCCGGCGCGCGCAACCTGCGCCAGGAGAACCCGGCAGCGAATGACGATACGTCGTCTCCTGTGCCGACGCTTGTCATCGGTGTATTGGCGCTCATCGCTGGAGTCATCTGCATCGTCGCCGCTGTGGCGCTCTATCGCCGCCGCCAGGCGCTCAAAGCTCTGGACGAGTACGACCTCTCGACGCCCGTGTCAACACCGTCGTCTTCATCGCCTGCAGCGACCGCAACACCAACGACTTCAGCGTGTTAAGACTGCGGCACCAGCACAAGTAAATGCGATAAATTATTGAGGATTTTCATCAATAGCTGGTATCTCTCGCAGCTCACATCGACGACACACCGTGCTGCTTGGGGAGGGTGCTGCTGCTGAGTACGGCGTCCTCGGTCTCCTCGACAATACGTTCGATTTGTGATGGACGACGCAGTTTGCGGCCACGAGCACCAATGCTTCCTCGCCTTGGTGAAGACGACGCCTGGCCCACGAGTGACGCGTTCTCTAGTGACACGTCTTCGAGCACCTCAGGGGGCACTGCGGAGTTGCTGCTGCTGTTGCTGGCATCGACGAGCGCTGCCTGCTCTCGAACATCCCCAGTATCATGCATTGATTGCGACATCATCTCCGACTCATCGGGAACGACTTCTTGCATTCGCTTGAGTCGGAGGAAGCGCGCGCGTCGGAGAGCGACGACCGTCGCCAGCACACCAACGACCAGCATGACTGCGCCGGCAATCGCACCAGCCTCGCCTATCTTCTCCGGAGCGAACGGGCCTGGCTGGATCGATGACTGCATGGAGGCAGCGGTGATGTCGGTCACAGTTGCCTGCTCGCGGACGGTGAGCAGTGGCATCAACGCCGCGGTCACATTCGCATGCCAGACAGACGTGAAGTTGTGCGATACATAGATGCTGAGTAGCCACTGGAGCTTACGGTTCCACACAAGACCAGTCAGTGGATCGACGTCGACCACCGAGGGCTCGTCCGCATCTGACAGCGCCAGCGGCAACTCGTCGTAGACCTTGCTCATGTTGGCTGCCAGTCTTGCCGTGACGCTAGCTGTCACCAGAGGAGTCAACCCAGTCGGCAGTGTGCTTGGGTTTCGCCAGCTTGTCACCGCATAGCGGAGCAGGTCCATTCCGTAACGAGTGACGTTACGCGCGTAGTCAGCCTGCACCAAACGGCGCGAGTAGTCCCAGTAGAAGGTCAGTGACGGTGGAGGAAAGACATCGTCATTGGCGCGCAGGGCACTGGTGAAGATTGAGCCGTCTGTTGGATGAATTTGTTTGAGCGGAAACCTGGAGCCCCACGTGTTCATCCACGTGTCGTTGTTGATGGTCACGATTTCGCCAACCTGGAGCTTCTGCTGGCTGAACAGCGCAAGGTCGTCCACGATCGGAAGGCGAACGCTGAGTCTCGACGAAGCAACGGTTCCATTGGTCCATAGCTGGGCATGTGGGCCAAACAAGAATTCGTTGATCCTCTGGACCGCGAAGTATCCACCGAGAGGAACCGCACGCGACGAGGGCATCGATGGCATTGATGCCTCCACACCAGCAAGACCTAGTACGTGCATTTCAAATCCAAGTTTCGTACCGACGTAGTGCACAAACGCACGCACATCGGCTTTGAAGGACGATGGCTTGACGCTGGTAATGTTAGCTAGCATCGGAAATTCGAGGTGAACCGAGTTCGTTGTCGTATCTATCACGCAGAGGTGCGTCCTGGTCGTGTTGTCCCAGTCGTACGCGTCTGCAATGCGATCGGCGAGGAAGGCACACGAGTCAGCGTCAAGAGTTGGCTCTGCCAGCAGTGCATCCAGTAGCAATGCAGATCGAGAGACAGCCATCCCACCCACAGCGACCTGGATGTCGTCGTCCGAGATGACCGCTAGTAGCTCTGATGCTTCAGCAATCGTCAGCGAATATTGTCCGTTGATACCACAAGTCGACGGCGAATCGTACGCATAAAGTGCGTCGACGTCATTCCACTTGCAAAAAGCTGATAATTCCGGGAAAGCTCGATATTTTGTTACATTGCGAGTTTCAAGACTTTGGGTTTCGTCGATCCAATCGATTTCCAACAGTGTCTCGCGTTGGGAAAGTACGCCAGCGTCCGATTGAGAATAGTTGATCGCACTGATACTGGCGTTGACGAACTGAATGGCGGCTAGGTCCACAAAACCAGAAGCGCTCTCCGACGAGCCACTAGAGGCAATCTGCTCCTGGACGATGAATGCGAGCAACATTGGGTTATCCAGCCACGATACCATCCACTTGACGATACGCGCAACGACTGGTGTCTCCAGTACCTCATGACCGTTGATGGGTGGCATTTGGGCGGTCAGCGCTTGCACTGCACCAGCAGATGATGATGCGTTGCTGTCGACGCTGGTCATGCATGCGCCGGTCGAACGGTTGGTTGTTGTGCAGTTGCCCAACTGTGCTTCCCACAATTGCAGACCGATATCACGATAGAGAAAAGATCCAGGTTGAGTCGGGTCAAACAGAACCCGAGCCAGCGCTGACCACCTCGACGTGTTCACGTTTTGCACTTGCGGAAGCGGGAATGACGCGAGTTCAGGCGACGCCCCTTTCGAGATGAAAGCCGCAGCATACCGAGGATCGTACCACAGAGATTCGACGGCTGCCCGGAGAAATGGATGCTTTTGCCAAGAACCCAACCACTGGATGATCGCTTTGATTGTACATTCCATTTGCTGCGGCTTCAGCGAGGACACGAAAGACTCGTTTGCGAAGTCACTGTTTCGGAGCAAGAACGCCACATCATCGCCACCACTCGAGCTGCCATCAACGTTTGCTAGCCAGGCATTCATTCCCGTATTGTTAACGAACGAGAACGATTCCATCGAGTCCCACAGCTCAAGCAGTAGCTCGATCGAGTGGTTGCAATTAAAAGCACGGATTGAACTGCCGTTCACGCTCACAGCGTTGGTCATGAGCACATCGGAAGACGCATTGCGAGGCACGAATTTGTTTCGAGGAAACACAAACCCGAGGTCGTAGCCGAATGCAGAAGGATCCGGTGAGACTGTATTCGCCGACGCCCACTTGCTCACTTCGCGAACTTGGAAGAAGATCGACTTGGTAGGAACAGCACGAACCCATCGCGCGATGGTGAGAACTTGAGCTCGATCCAGCTCAAACTGATAGCTCAGGTACTGGATTGCCAGCTCGGAGAAGTTGGAAGTAGCTACGATCGGCACTCCACTCACTGGCTCCACCACAGTTCGAAATACTGTCATACTTGCAGTCGTAATACGCCCATAGTCGTCCATAGTGTGTGGACACATGCTCTGAATCGTATTGCCATCGGTAATGGCGCACCAGAGTGCATCTGTCGTCGGATTGGGAAGTGCTCCAAGGGTTCTCACATCCCACAACAGAGCACGGTTCGCGGCAGTGACGTTGGCTAGCTCGGACGACGCCACCGTGAACAGATCAGACGAAGTGGATGAATATGAGAACAGTTGTGGGAGCTTAGCTACCAAGTCATACGCGCTTGATGAGTCCCCGCGAGGCGTGACTCCGGTCGCCCAGACTTGGAGCACATATGCGCGCAGAAGGTCACTTGTTGCCCATGACAAGCACCAACGCGAGATGGTTCGCAGTTGCGCCGCAGACAACGACGTGGCGTTTGCCATTCGCTCGATCAGCCGCTGGCGGTCGGAGTCCGATAGCTGATAAGTCGGGCGGTCATTTGTCAGCGTGGCTGCCCTTGGAGGATAGGCTTCGATGAGCGCCTCCGAACTATCGTCTTGACCATCGTAGATCTCTTTCCACGCATCAAAACCGCGAGGAAGGCCATCCTCCCATGCCAACTTGGTGTCTTGTATCAGCAGTGAATAGTCCGTTCCGAACGTCAGCAATGGAATTGCTTGGTCGACAGTTGGGAGGGGCGGCGTTGACGCCGTTCCCATGGTGCCGGTTGGGTACAGCTCAAAGCCCACTTGAGCTCCAGGCGTCTTTAGGTCAAGATCAAGCTGATCTACGCTTTGGGCGACCCACGTTGCTGCAACTCGTCGAATGGACGGATCACTAGCTTCCCACGCGCTTAGGTAGTCGAGAACGCGGCTAAGCGTGACTGGTCCACCATAGAGGTTTGATGTTTCGGTCTCCAGCGACTTCAGGACTTCCGTGTCTGAAATTGCATCGTGCCAACGCGAGAGGAACGTCGTCACGTTCGTGAACCCGATCGTCGAACTGCTGCTCCAAAGTGCCAATGCCGCATCAATGGTTACATTCCACTGCTGTGCATTCGAGGTGGCGTTGAGCTCAAAAGGAGGGTTGTGCTGTTCTTCTGGTTTGTACGCATCCAAAGCCGCAACGAAGTTGCACGCTTGATATTCATTTGTGCTCCTCATAATTCGCGTTGATTCGTTCCATGCGGTACTGTTGATCGCTTCACACGTCACCCATGTCGTGGTGACCTCAATCAATCTTCTTGGTTGTTCCAGGGCTGCCTTCTCTGCAAATTTTGGGTCAAAATACGTCGTTGGTCTTGACGCCATTGCCTGCAAATCGTCCAAGCTTTCGTTGAAATGAGTCACAGGATTAACAGTCGCGTTCCGCGTGCAATCGCTGCTCGTAACAACAAACTCCTCGACATCAGACTCAGGGATCGTTGTTGTCGGCGTGGTCGGGCAGCGTGCGAACATCCAATGTCCCAGCACATCTCGTAACGCGTATTCATTCGTCTGCCATTGACTCAACCACGCAGCCACGACGTCCATCCATGGTTCATATCGACCACTCGGCATTGCATTCCCGAGACTGATCCTGGTTAAATTCATTCGACTCGAGTCATTTTGTAGCTCTGCGTCAATCAGGTTTGTCCACAACTTGAGTCCCGACGTCGTTAGGAAGCTGGCATTGTTAGCTGCAGGGCTCCACAGCGCCAACGCTGTGGCAGGCACAGAGTATCTCGTTGAGTTATCCTCAGCGACGCTGCACTCACAGCCGCTAGCAAGCTCCCATCCTGCTTGATGCCCAGTTCGATACGGCTCCAGATCCAGTGTGAACGCATCGCCGCGGCGCCAGTGATCGAGAAGGGCGTCATAAGCCCACCGTCGGTCTTGCTGGGACAGGATCCATGATCGCACGGTCGCCACGTGGGCGGCAGTAAAGGTGCCACAGCTCTGTCCAAGTGTCTTGTTGAACACTCCGGAGTTGAGACCGCCAACGTTGATAGCCGCACAGGCCGTCACAATACTCGGGTTGAGCTGTGCCGCCAAGTCAGCGTCCGTCGTGTCGCCGACAACCCATTGCTTGTATCCGCTCCAGTCAAGAAACGACAATGGATTCTGTGCATCCCACAACACCATCGCCGCAGCCAACGACAACGAGCTTGTCTCGTTGCGCAGTGGTGCGAGCTCAAACCCAAACGAAGGCACAACGCTGCTTGGATCATCGACAAGTGTGGCCGATCTGCGATCACACGAATAAGTGCGAACACCCATCTGATAGGTCGAGGAGTTGCTCGTGTACGAGCTCCTCGTTTTGTCGAACACGCACTCCACAACGTTCACGTCGACGAGCTGGTCCCACTCAAAGAAGGGAGATTCCGTGTTTGCTTGAGTCAGTTTCGACGCCGTGATCGTCTCTGTGTAATTAACTGTGCATGATGGAAGGTTGTTAGTCACCGTGGACGTCGTAGTGGAAGCGTTGAGAACTTCGCGGTCCCAGCAGGTGCTGGCACGCCACCAGTCAAGCACGTGCAACGAATTAAACTGATTGCTCTGCCACTCCATGAGCCACTCAGAAATGCCTTTCGCAGTCGTGGTCGTCAAGTCCGTCAGTGGGGGTGGAGATGCAGTGTCGATAGCGGTGATCAAACGAGACAAGTTTCCTGTTTGGATTCCGCGCAGCCATAGCCCGTAGCCAACGGTCGAGTTCATCATGATCGTGCCAGTGTCCTGCAAGAACGACGCTGGGTGGGAAGCATTCCACAGCGCTTCGCGCGTACCTTGAGAAACTGTTTTATTGACGTCACTTGTTGGATTCATTTCAAAGCCGTGTTGCAATCCCTCGACCAGTGGATCCAAATCGTACTTCAGACAATCAGTCAACGGTGTGCCAAACATACTCACACACGTGCCTTCGCTCCAATGACGCAAAGCCCGACGTCGAACGAATCCATCGCTCAAGAGGCTTTGAAGCCAGGGAATCACTTCGTCCAGCTGTGCGCTCGTGAGACCATCGATGCCCGATAGCAGCGTCTGTCGCGCTGCTGTCACATCAGCCGGCGACGTTGCTGACGTTCCAATCAGTTTCCACCAGACGGTGAAGCCTTGTGGGTTTACAAACGACAACGAACTGGTGCTGTTCCAAAGCGCAACGGCAGTGTTGTTGGTGATGCCGCTTGTGCTGGGACCGTTTTGGTGCAGGCTGAAGCCCGTCTGCGTGCCTAGCTTCTCTACATCCAGATCGACGTCCGGCTCATTGAAGCCGGCGTTGGTGCTTCGCGTGGTGAAGTGCTGTCGCCAAAACCTCTCACGATCGCGCTGGATGATTGGACTTTGCGCCCAATTCATTAAGTAGTCACGGAGGAACATGAGTTGTTCGCGTGTGAGCGCGTCAGTTGTCAGCGCCACGTCGTTATTGACACCTTCCATGACGTAGTTGATCGCGGTCTCATTCAACGCAATCACTTGTTTCCAGATCGCAAAGCCAATGGGAGTGGACAACGGCCCAGACAATGGCACATTGGCAGCTTCTGTGGTGTTGTAATCGACGATCGAGAAGCGCAAGTTGGACGGTCGCAAGCCAAGTAGCAACGTTGCCGCTTCGTCACTAATCTGCAAGCTGGCTGTCGACGGCAGCAGTTCAAAGCCTGTCCGCGGCACATTCGTGGGCACATCGTCAAAGAACGCGTCAAAATCTATAGCGGTGCTGCCACGCTTCCGCCACCTCGTGATGAGATTCTTTTGTGCGACAGGAGCTAGGATGGCGTTGTCGTTGATGTCGCGCTGAATGATCTCGTTGCGGATGGAGCGGAGCGCGAGAGGCACGGCCTCTAGACAGGCTCGGTCGTACACTTCCTTCAACACGTACGGAAACGCAACTTGTTGGATCTTGGGCTCCAGCGACCCGAGAGTGAGCGGGACATGTCGAGCTTGCTGCACTCGAAGCTGCTCGCGCAGTAGCACGGGGACGCTTTCGACTTGCAGCCGTCGCTGTAAAACCGAAAGAACGCGCGGGATAGCTGCTCGCGTCGTTTGCGCGAACACGTCTTGAAGAATGCCAGGAAGGAAGCGATCAGAGATGTCGCGGAACACGTCTGTGAGGACCTGAGGAATCATTTCCGTCCTGGTCAGGGCGTGCATACGTACCAGGTTCTCAGGAACCGCCGCAACTGTCACGCGGTCACGCTGCCGCTTCAGTACGCGCGCGAGACTCTCACGATTGATCCGATCGATCAAGACGGGAAGGTAATGGCCCCACGCGCGTTTCTTGGTTTCCGCAATGAACTCGCCGTGCAGCTGCTGCGAGTATTCTTTGAAATGCTGGTGCGCGAAGTCCGCAAGGAGCAGGCGCTCGGAGTAGCCTTCGTGAGCGAGTTTCTGCAGCGTGCGGATGTACGAGGCATTGGCCGTGACGAGAACGTCGTTCTCCGATCCATTCGAGCGATCTGGCGCGAAGTAATACGAATCCACCACCTGATAGCTGACACGACCGAAGCTGCCAGCGAGCTCTGGAGCAGAGAGTTTGTCTTCTTCAGACGAATCTTCCAATGTGACGTTGATCTTCTTCGATCGCTTCTCGTAGACGTACGGGCCGATCTGTTCCACTTCTGGGTGTGCTTGGCCCTGTAGCACCTGCTGTGCGTTGGTGAGGTTGTAGGCGTAAAAACTCACGTAGACTGGTGCGTCCATGACAAACCCAAACGTCGACGTGTTGATGAAGGCGCTATACGAAGTGCCATCGCCAGCGGTGCCATTACCAGTGATGATCTGACGATCATCCGCAGACATGACGGTCGCAAAAACCGCTTTCTCTTCGCGCTTGGACTTGTCGTCCAGCGACTGCGTCGCGATCACAATGAGCACGATGCCCGCAGTGACCATGACGAGACCGATGCCAACTCCCCACATCTTGTCTTTCAGCCTCGAGCGATGGCGCCTTCAGGTGCTTGCGGATGCGCTGTTGGCAGCGTGACCAAACGGCTTCTCTCCCTTCCAGCTCCCCCCACCGGGCGACATTGAAAGGTCACAGGCGAACAGTCTCCGGCGACAGACCGGTGCAGCTTGACGTTACTCATCCAGGCAAAGCAAGATGCAGAGCACCGCATCGATGGTGCAGGAACTTTCGATTGAATGCTTAAATTATGCGTCCCGCAGACGTCGGTCATCTAGCGCAAACCAAAGCCTTCAGACTGGTTGATTGCAAGGAGAAGACGCTCTCTAAGCTTCTCTTTGGAACTGTATTCTGGCAATAACAAGTGGTTGAAACTACAGCGGCATGAGACATGATCAGTGTGTCCGCATAGCATCCACATGGAAGGAGAGCTCAGCATTTCCGGCTTACCATGTATGCGCCGTCGGCAGTCGGTCAGAATCTGAACCATTGCGTGAGACAACGAACACCATGTTGGAAAGACCACGAATGGGCACTCGGTCGCTGCCAGTGCAAAACATCAACAACTTCTTCTTGTCTTCCAGCGGTAATTCGTGGACAACACTCCAGAAGTCGCTGTTCAGCAATCAGTCATTAGTTTCTTCGCACACAAGTACACCCGCACTAAGGACATCTCACCGAATGCATCGACTCTCAGCAGTATAGCCGTCATCGTAGTGTGTAACTTGTTCCAGTGCTTCGAAATCCAGGTCTGGGCTGCCGCAGATGAGCAAGTGGAGCTCCTCCCAGCGAAACATCTCCAGCACTTCGCCATTGCACACCAGGTGGAAGCCTCGGTGGAAGGCATCGTACTGTTTCGCCACAGATGTATTGACGATGTAGTCAACATAGAGTGACACGTATTCTTCGCGGTTTGCATTGGTCACTGGGATCGCACTTCCACCAGGCTTCAGCTCCACCGTCTTCACTTCGCCAAACACTTCGTACGAGAACTCGAAATTTCGCTGGTAGGTTTCTTCCACGTTTCCGTCAAATTCCAGCAGCTGCCGCAGCCCACGACCAAGCGCAGGCATGGCAATTTCCACGTCTGTCAGGTCCAGGCTGCAGTTCATCAGTTTCTTGTACACCAGATGCGGGAAATGCAAGTCGAGGATGACAGCATTGTAAATGGCAAGCCCCAGTAGAATGCCAATTAGCTCGAATTCCATGCTGGCTTCGAGAGAATCGCTGTTGAACCACAGCTGATGGGTTTCTTCGTCGTATGTAAACATGCCGAATGCTGGGTCGAGCAAGCGGCGGATCAAGATCTGGAAAAATTCCTTCTGCACGCCACCTTCGTCAATGCCTTCTTCTCCGATAAACTTGACTTTGAGCGGTCTCTTTAGCACGTCTGGTGACATGCGCACAAGTTGCTGAAGCGAGTCTTCAATGATGTTTTCGCGGTGCACCTTGAGAATCAGATACGGAGAGACGGATCCCGAGAGCATGCCACCCAACACGGCTTCCTGTGCATGTGCTCGTTGTTCCAGGTCCGAGTCCACCTGCAAAACACGACTCTTGGACGCGGCATCAAGAACGAACGGGAAGTCACAGAACGACAGCTCGGACAGCGGACGCAGTGGGATCGCATTATCTCCACTGGAGCGTGCAGCCCGGCGTTTCTTCATGAAGAAGATCGACCGGCCGTAGTCACTGACAATATCCACTTCCGAGTTGACGGCGTCGTTGTAGAACTCTTCGTACGTGGCAAATGGCGGTGTGCGTTTGTTGTTGAGCACGTGGATCTCCTTGAGCACGCTGCACGCAGCGTAGACGATGTCCATCTTGCGAGAACCGAACAGACACACCGTGATGGCTTGCTGCAGCACTTGGAGCATGCGGTAGAGCTCGTCGTTCGAGAAGTGCGTCGCCCATTGCTCGTGCACCAATGCCTTGGCCTGGGGCGTCAGATGGTAGAACAGCTTACACAAGCCACCAACAACCGTCAAGTAATCCGGATCAAACACGAGCGGGTGTTCCCAGACGATGAACAGGAAGCGCAGCGTCGCGGGCGAGTTCCACGTCGAGTAGCAGTTCCACGGCTGCGTCACCAGCGTCTCGAGCGCATTCCGTAACGTGTTCTGAAGCGCCATGGCGTCTTCTGCTTCGTTCAACGCGCGCTCCAATCGCTCGTAAACCGCCGACAGCAGCGCATGGTCCACTCCCCACCACTTGAGCTGCTCAATCCGCGCTTCTGCTGGCGCACTGAACGCCTGGTTGAGCGTCTCAATGTCCGAGAACACAGCGTACAGCAGTCGCTTGACGTCGCGATAATCACGAGTGGCTTCCGCCTGCGCCAGTGCATCATGCAGCTGCTGCCCCAACATTGATGCGGCCTGGCCGGGGCTCACTGGCGCCCCAGCGCCCGCCTGCACCGATGGCGCTGGGGATTGCGCCGGCGGCGTCGGCATCGGCATTGGCGCGTCGTCCTCCATGTGCACGTCGCCATCTGTCGCCGTCGTCGTTGCTGTTGCTGTCGCTCTCGCTGTTGCCGTGGCGGGAGGTGACGTGACGACGGTCGGCGCCGGCGGCGGAGGCGCGGTTTGCGTCTGCGGTTGAGCCTGAACCTGGGGCAGCGCCATCATCTGCTGCAGTGCCTGCGCTGCCGCGTCATTGGGCGCCACGCCCTGCGCCAGCAGCTGCGCATACACGGCGTGGAAGCGCGCCGTCGCGTCCGGCTCGCTCATGTCGTCGCTTGCTGCGAGTTTCCTCCCGAAAAGATCGAGAATATGCCAACTGTGCGGGATTGGAATTAGTATATTTATGGCTTGGTATACTACTGAGAACCAACCAACCAGCTCATTGTGGTGGTGGACAATGATGGTGACAGTGACGGCGCTTCGATGTGTGTTGGCGTGAGCGCTGTGTGTGGCTCAGTGGAGAAAATGAATGTTGTTTTCCTAGACAACAAAAGCGCCGCGTGGTCGCGGTGGAGTGACAAGGAACGAGTGGTGTGTCCACGTCGCTTTGAGCGACCATGGCAGCGACATTGGCAATGGCAATGGCATTGACAGGAGATTATTAGCCACTATGTATTATATTACCTATACGTACCTGAAATACAGTCATACGTGGCCAATGGAGGCGATGGCAGCCACGGCTACGAGGCTGTCGCCACGCGCGGAAGGCCTCACATTTTGGCTGGAAGTTGGGTTGGCCACTGTCCGTGCCTTCACTGTGGCATTGGCCACTCGTTTGTCAATCCTCGTTGAGCTCAATTAACGACACGACCTGCATGCGCGCTCTTTTACCTTACCGAACGTGCAGGTTCTGGCTTGCGTTCAAGCAATCAACGGCGAGAATGCCGAGTTGACTGGCCGCGACAGCGCTGGCTTCTGCCAGTTGGTGCAGCGATGGACATCATCCGCCTCTACCTCGTGCTGCTGCGGCTTCACGTTGTTGAGCACCAAGAGGAACGGTCTTGCGGCTGCGTTCATGGCGCGTGGTGATGGAGATCAAAGCGTGTGGGCATGGCGATGCGAGATGTCACGTGCGCGCGACAGAATCGGTTCAAGTTGTGCGCTGTGGTGGGTGTCTGTGGTACCCGTTCGCGTGCCAGACGTCCATCTGCGTTGATAGACGTGCTGCCATCTGTCGCCGAAGCCATCACCAAAGTGCAGTGCGCGGCTTTGACCTGTGCATGGTGCTCTCTCGACGTCCTGCACGCGTTGGGATCCTCGACGCTCACTTTCTAATTCATCTAGCTGCCCACACGTCGACGGCAACCACCACCCAGCTCACTCCCCTCTCGTTCTTCTCCGTTTGTCCAAGCTTTGCGTTCCGAGCTTGTCCAGTACTCAGCCATGATCTACACCAACCGCGCTCTTCGTGTTGTCGTTGCCTTGTCCGTCCTCGCGTCAGTCACGTGTGGTGAGACTGAACGTGAACTTGGTGGCTATGGTGGCCATAGTGGATACCGCTCACACCTTCGTCACGGTGCTAGCTACGGCCACAAGCAAATGACTTATGGCGACAGCCACGATGACAGCCTTGACTACGGCGACCACTCCGACGACAGCTACGCTGAGGCATACTACAAGTGGCGCAACAGCGGTGGAAACGAGCACCAAGGTCGCTACGGTCCAGAGCCAACGCCAAAGCCGGCAACAACTCCAGGTGGCAACACGCCAGCTCCAACAACGGCTAAGCCAAAGCCAACGACCGCTACACCTCAGCCAACGACCGTGGCGCCAAAGCCAACTACGGCAGCTCCACAGCCAACGACGAAGACGCCAGGCGGCAACAACACGCCAGCTCCAACGACGGCTGTGCCAAAACCAACGACGGTCGCGCCACAGCCAACTACGGCGGCTCCACAGCCAACGACGAAGACGCCAAGCGGCAGCAACACGCCAGCTCCAACGACGGCTGTGCCCAAGCCAACGAC